>JABXWE010032418.1:0-16957 GCA_014611495.1 Limonius californicus | reverse complement strand
CGATAAGTGACTGACTGCCACTTGATTATGTAAAGATTAATATTGAGTTGACGCTCTAGTTGCTCTTCTGGAAGTACTGTTAAAAATGATAAATTTCGTAAATACTACATTTGACAACAGTGCAAGGCCATGGTATTGTGATGAAAAGTAGAAAATTTGTTATTCGACATTTGTCAAAATGCTTCATGTAATGTCGGCCTACTAATTAAATTCTCGATAAATGCAAAGACATCGTCAACGTTGCCAAGTATAATATTCTTTAAGTGTCTCGTATGAGGAAACTAAGCACTATAGGAAGTTCGTGTTAGTGTTTTTGAGGACTGTATTTCTTACAGAAAAGTGCTACTTGAAGCTTTTAAGGTATTTAAAGGACACCCTGTATATAATTTAAAAAAACTGCTGAAGAAAATATGCAGATATTTTACTAACACACATAAATGATCAAAAATACAACGCAAATATAATCAATCATGAAAAGGTTGACAAACAAAAATTACTAAGAAAGCACTAAAGAAATAATATCAAAAAATATAGTAAATATATAGACATTAATTAAATAAACTTTAATGCAGAAATTTTAAAACGTTCAAATTATATTATCAATGTGTAATCAAATAGCCTTGTCATAGTTTTTGTTCAAATATCCCGGTCCATATTTGGTTGATTAGTGGTGTTATACGGCGATCACTTGCAGTTTCAAAATGTCCAGGTCGGATATTGTATTGTATTTTGAATAAGCGAGATCTAGGACACAGTTTTCCAAAAATCGTCATTTACCCGTTGCATTACTACTGGAGTTGGAATTACTCCAGATAGGCAAAGTTCATAGTTTGGGTGTACAATGGGCTAAGTATGGCCTTAAGTGCTTAGAGATGCTTGGAAAACCGCGTCCTAGATCTCGCCCTTTCAAATACAATACAATACGATACACCATAACTATGAATTTTGCCTGAGGTAGTTCCAACCCCAGTACTGATTTTTAACGTGTCACCCAGCTTTATTTCTTATTCAACAGAAGGCACACTTTCAGAATTTTCCCCGCAAGAAAAATTCCACCAACCTCAGCCGGGTTCGAATCCGCGTCCGTTGGATATACATATACGCAAGTGCACCAACCACTAGATTAGACCACCGAGGCCGGCCGCAAATTAAACTTAATTTTATAGCCAATCAGCCAATCAAATGGCTGGGAAATTTTCGAATAAGAGCCTCCGTCTTAAAAATCAAGTAGGTCGCGAATTAAAGAAACAGATTCGATTTTTTTTTCAGGCAATGGGACTAACAAAGCATTCACGCATTGTTTTCTAACGACGTTTACCATACATTGGCAAAAAAATATAGTTTTTCTTGGTGATAATACTTTCAGTAGAACTGTTTGTATTTATCGATTAGTTTATCAGACTTTCGGTTATTTTTTATAATCTATACACAGATTAACTAATTATGAATTTAATCGATTATCGAATTAACATTTAAACTATTTAATCCAAAATTTTTCTAATCGTTTTTATATTATTAACATTCAAAACTGTACAACCCTACCCCGATAAAATTATAAAACTTGAAAAAAAATCCGTCATATCTCCCAAACAGTTGATTTAGACTTTTCAACTTGTTTTTGGTCTCACTATGTACCTCTTAAATATTTAACTTTTTTTTCAACACCCTGTAGATTATGAAATAGTGCCCAGAATTCTATATTTCAATTATACTTTCTATCGCAGGGGTTCCCAGCCGGTGGTACGCGTATCAATGGTGGTACGCGGGAAGATTTTAGGTGGTACGCGTCACGTGGCCTCGTCTCGCCAACCGCGCGCCGACTATCCTCTCCTCTGCCGTGCTTTACCTATTGTTCCGCTTGTTGTATATAAAAAATAAATATAGAAACAACCTAACAAGTGTTGAAGAGGACTTAAAGATAAAATTAAGTTCAATTACTTCTGCAAATGACTCTTTACTCACAGGCAAACAGCAACAAGCTTCGCATTAATCAAAATACACATTGACCTTTGTTGATTTTTGTTGATTTGTACGTTTTTTTGGCTGTTTGTTTGTACCAATCGTATAACATGTTTTTGTATAGCTATGAGTATTAAATAAAACTGTAATGTGCATAATTGTTTTATTTTGCTTTTATTGTCTTAATGTTATTGAAAACTAATGGAAAAGTGAATAAATAATTAAATATAAAGTTTTATACTTATTTAATAAAAATAAAATAAATAATGGACATGTTTCTGATAGAAAATGTGTTTCTAAAAAAAATTAGGATCAGGGGGCTTTCTTCCAATCTACACCCCCCAGACCCCCTGGTGATGGTGGTACGCCAATCGGATTTCAGAAGCAATGTTTACCGTTTTAGTCTTAAATAAAGCACCCTGTATATTTGTAGATGTTGGTATTTCTTTTTTAGTTCTTATTGTGTTAATACGAGGGTGGTTCATCATTTATTGTCCCTGATGTAGAAGCAAATGACTTAGACATTTGAAACAACTTTATTTCTCAACATAATCCCCTAAAAGGTTAACATACTTAGTAGAATAATGTTGCAGAGCTTGAATGACCTTAGAAAAAAAAAACGCAGCCATAACCTCTTCGTCGTCCGAAAAATAAGTTCCCTGAAGATGTTCTTTTAATTTGGGGAGCAGGTGAAAGTGACTGGGGGCCAGATCTGGCGAATATGGGGGTTATTCTAAAATTCAAATCCAGTATTGTGGATAGCAGCCATAGAAACATAGCTCTTGTGAGCAGGAGCATTGTCTTGGTGGAACGGTGGAAATTTTCCACAACCTTTTTGATTTCTAGCCTCACGAACTTTTGGTATAAGCTTTGCGTAATGGTCTCCCGCTGCAGTGTAAATAATCAACGAGAAGAACTCCCTCAGAATCCCAAAACCATGCCATGCCATTATCTTTTCGGAAGATGACGTGACACGGAACTTTCGTAGGGGCGGGAAACCACGACGCCGCCATTTCATATTCTGCCGTTTTGATTCTGGATCAAAGTGATGAACCCAGGTTTCATTTACAGTTACAAATATTTCCAAAAATCCATCCATATTCGTGTCCATTAATCTCAAATTGCTCGCAGCAGTGAGAAACCTGGCCCTGATCAAGTTCCAACGAAAAAGCCACATTCAGCAATATATTTGACCGTAATTCTCCGATCACTCAGTATCACATCATGGACCAAATCAATACAATGTAACAGCTTTAGGTGATCCAGCACCTGGTGCTTCTTGACACGATTTCCTTCCTAATTTGAAATCCCGGTACCAATTCTAATTTTTTGATATGACGGGGTAGAATCACCCAACACTTCGGACATGTTATTATAAACTTCCTGTGGTGGCCTTCTTAAAAAGTTATTTTATATTTATTTTATTTTATTTTATTTGTCTTAAATTTTTCAATTTCAACGAAATCACCAGCACCACAGTAATATTAAATGTTTAACTTTTACAAACAAAGATAGGCACCTGCAACTTGGCATATATTAATGTCAATAATTGCCGTTTCTAGGAAAAAAAAAGTATTAATTTGTTCGTCAATGCCTTTTGTGTTAGAGACAATAACTGATGAACCGTCCTCATACAACGTGGGGTTTACCTAACCCAAAAATAAGATCTCAAATAATAAAAACATGTACCTATATGCGGGCTAGAGTGATATGTGTTTTAATATTGTATTACAAATACAAATCTTTACAAAGAAGTTTTCGTTTAAAAAACATGGATTTAACAAAATAGTTACCATTATTTTGAATATTAATTTTCATATCAATAACCATATTTTCTCTTTCTAAAATCTTTTCATAGTTAAACTGACACATATGTTATATTTTTCTTCTACTGTTTGTAGTTTGTCCTTACAAGACGTCGATGTCTTCTCTTCAGTGACTATGTTGGGCAATTTAAAGTATCACAGACATAGAAGACCTACAGCTTAACGTGGGCTCCGAACTACAGGAAGTGCAAACACTTCTACTCCGGAGAAGATTTACTAGGCAGAATACCTCGCTGATTTGCATTTGCCTTGCGAGGGAGAACGGCCATTAAAAATCAGATGTTCCAATACAAGGAATTTAACACCAGACCTTCAGTGTCGAAGTCTAACGCCCTGATCTCTTAACCCACGACCGCCCCTTATGTTGTATAGATGCAAAAAAAAACTCAAAAATGTACGAGAAAGAAATATCACAATATGCAAAGTACTATTGCAAATAACTGAAAATAATTATACTTTTCTCGTCTTATGTACTTGAAAATATGAAAGGGTGGTAAAAATGAATGACATATTGTATTGCAATCACTCAAGTACTCAAATTTCACCATTTGATTATTATTCCATTTGTTAACATACAAAAACAAAATCCTGGTTTCGTTGTGTAAACATATGGTATGCACTTTCTAAATTTTATGGCATTCTAAAAGGCGTGTATGTAAAAGCAACCTAAAAGCTAAACTGCTATTAAATGTTACTTTAAATGTAATACTTTTTATACAATAATAACACTTGAAAATTTTCATTAAAATTAGCATAAAGCACGAATTAGAAAAAACGCTTTTCCTCTTGAAATAAGTAAAAGCTATTGTATGCATCGATTTATTTTACATAAAAATGTTGACTCGTATTTTTTCTTTTTTTCCCGGAAATTAAAATTCGTAAATTTATAATATTATTAAATTATTAAATACATTGATTTCTATACAGGGCGGACCGATTAAGTTGATCCCCCTTAAAAGTGCTTGACGCAACGCGACATACATATAGCATGGCAATCAATATTATTTTTCTTTAACTTAATTCAACTGATCAACATTGCTTACTTACGGCAATAATTTTAATAAAGAGGTTTTCAAATATGGGAGTACAGATTTTTGCCGCCCGCAATGTATATTCTAGGCGATATCAAACTAGAAGACCACCGTCTGAAAAAATTTAGAAGCCTTCAATCTTCTTTAAGAACGAAGATAGAAGATATAGGCCTGGAACACGTGCGAACATGGAAAACGAACTAGCAAAGTTGGAATCTTGGAAGCAGTGAATCAGAATCCCCATGTATGTAAAAGAGATCTAAGCACAAATGTGCGTATTAGTAGAACTTCAGTTACAAGAATTCTGAAAGCAAATGTATTTTATCCTTATCACGATACTTGGATACACGAACTACATAAAAATGGCTCTCAGGAAGATTGCAATTTTGTAATTTTTTTCAAAATTAACTTTTTCTGAATCCAGCTTTTTGTGTATGAGGCAAAATTCTCAAACAGTGGTGAAGTGAAGAGGCAGCACTAGTGGCTATGAAAATTTTAACAATGAGTTCGTTCTTTTTTTCAACAAAAAGGCGTAAATTACCTTTATGTCGCTTATCTTTTGAATCCCATAGAATTGGATATTTTTGAATTAAGAGTAAAATTTCTTTATTCAAACCAAAGAATTTACAACCGTAAACCCGGTGAGGAAGTCTATCAAAATAAGGACGAAAAAAATGGGATTACCATGACGTAATGGCGCAGAAACAAAAAGCCCAATAGAAAAACAAATAGGTGAGGAAATGTCTCTTTAAAGAATAAAATTGACTTGTTTCGGGGTTTTCTTAAAAAACATTAAATAACAAAATTATGAACTTTGTGCGGAATCTTATCACCACAGTGTACACTTTCCAGCGGTGTGGAGGTTTCCTCTTAGGGAAAATTTTCTACTAATAACGTTTAATTCGTAAATTGATAGCAATTTTTATATTCTGAAAGTAGTATTATGAATTTATTGATAATTTGAGGAGCCTTAATTGTTTAAAAAATGGGTTTTCTAGATAACAGACTTAAAGTCGTGACTGATAAGGTAAGTAGATGTGTTTCCCAACGTTCAATAACATCAATAGCAGAATTAAAACAAGATAATATAAAAATTAATCGTTTTGTGATTTCAACAATTCGTATTTTACCTCAAAGGCTAAGTGGATACAATTATTTTATTTATTTTTTTATGTGCTGGATATTTCGATATAATAATTTAGAATTTTAGTTTCATTTTCAATTAGGTATACTTAAAATATATTATATTTCTATATTTATTTATTATTATATATAATTAATATTTTTGTTGTTTCTACGTTCCCAAAAGATTCAGTTCGGTATGATTTGTATTTGTTATAGGCACCTAATTTTGGAAAGCCTTGATGTCAGTTTCTAAGTACGTTACGTCACCGATTACAATATAAAAATAAAATGATAATTCTCTTTTTCCTTTGACCCTGTCTGGGTCTGGGTGGGCCGGGACATTATTTTATATAATATGCGTATAGAAATTGAAATCAAGTGTAGACTAGCAGGGATTAACCTAAAACCCATATCAAACTGATATTGAATTTATTTAGACATGCATAAAAAATGTGTAATTTAATTTTAATTACTTACACATAAAAAGTGACACCGCTAATCCGTCAAGTTCCGCCCCCATAGAATGCTGCCCGAGTGCCCCGCACACTTTAATCAAGAGAGCTAAGAGCTTCTGAAACACCAATATTTTATTAAAACTCATTTATTAAAATAATAAATACTTTTCGTATTAAAAATTCTTTGAAACTTTTCCAGTACCTAGTAGTTCTCATGTAGGTATATTTGGATTCGACCTGTATTACTGATAGTTGTTTTTAATTAATAAATTAATATACTTGATCACATACATATCATAAATTTAATGTAGATAATAATTTAGCTATAGGTCATATACAAAACATGATATCACCGCTATATTGCACCGCGAATGGCACTTGAATGATAAAACATGAAAGCAAATGATTAGATTTTTAAAGACGTGACGCGTCGCTGCAGAAGGAAGGTAGTATAATGCCAATAAAGAGTAAAAATCGAATGCTATAATTACTGCAACAATTAAGTCGGCCGTAAAAGAAAATAAACTGTTATTGTATTATTTGCGTGCGCCCTCAATAATTATCAAAGCAGCAATTTTCCAATAACTCCCTACACTTACGTACGGTTTACATAGTTAAACCTGTACCTACCTGTGTATGCAATTCAACTATTCATCGCATTATAAGACACATATATGTATTTTTATATCCTTGTAATGATTAATTCCAAATATAATTAAAGAAAACCTTGACTTTGCCATTAAACGCTTGGTTATTCAATAAATTTTAAATTGAACATAAAAGATATATCCTACAAAAACCTGACGTGTGGAGAACAGTGGCGTTACTGTTTATTTATCTTAAATTTTTCTTTTACCTCGTGGTATTACATTTAGCACATGGTATGGCTCGTATCACACAATATAAATTCATAGTCATAACGCTCCTTTATTTTTAAGAATATGTTCTGGACTACAGTTTTGCACTAAATGGTTGCCCTTCGAAAAAAATGCTAACCCCCTAGTGGATTCGTTGAGTTGGAAATCCTAACACGCAATTTTCTAAATTTAGTGGGACTAAAAATTAAAATAAACGTATGTTACATTCGCGTAAGTACTCAGAATTAATCAAGATATAAATTTATAAATAGGATTTATATGTTTATTTAGTTATAATGTATATTTTTATTTTTAATAGTATGACATGGAGTTTCACAGAAATTTCAAACTCTCATATGCAGAGTGATACAAAATCAAGGCTAAGATTAAGCACTTTTGGAAAACGTGTGTATTATTTTTGTATTAGGTGCTCCCTTGATCTCATAAACGGCTAAACTAAATAATTTTAATCAAAAAATGGTAGCTACGAAGAGACTACATATTATGTCATTAAGTTATTATACAGGATGATTCTTAAATGGCGGAAAATATTTACATCACGATATTCTGCATCAAAAACTGAGCCAAAAATTCTACACGCGTTTTGCTCGAAAACGTTTAGTTTTTGAAGAATTCTTAATTCAAGTTTTGTCAACTTAGCAACACTGTGTGGTCAGTCGTACTGAGCTGTGTGTTAGGCCGCCTGCGATTCACATAGCAACGCACTTGATTTAATATGGAACCTAAGGAGATTGTGTACAGGCATACTAGACCACCTTCATGGTAATGTTCTAATTTTACTGTGCTGTTTGCATTTTTGAATTAACAGTACATAACTAGTAAGGAAATATCGAAAATGTTTTAAGTTTTTTATTTTGTAATTACAGCAATTGCTCAAAATGGCTACCACCAACTTCTATGCATTTCATACACCTACCTATTATGCTCTCTTCTAGATTTTGAAGCATAATATTTTGTCGAATCATTATAACTGCTTCATTTATTCATTGCTGAAGTTGCTCTCGAGTATCAATTTCCACTGCATACTGAAATGCTTTTAATGTTCCCCACAAGAAATAATCAAGGCAGCTTAAATCTGGGCTCTTGGTGGCCAAGGTAATGGACTTTAACGACAAATCCATTGTTCTGGAAATTCATGATTTAATCATTATCGTGTTTGAATTCCCCAGTGTGCTGGTGCCCAATCCATTTGTAAAAACATATTTCTTCTTAAATCTAATGGTACATCATCTAATAGATCCCTAAAATCGGTGTCTAAAAATTCAACGAAATTATTCGCGTTTAGGCGATCAAGCAAAACGTGTGGTCCTATAAGCTTATTACCAATAATACCGTCCCACACGTTAACGCTAAACCGAACTTGATGATTTGTTTGGTACAATACATGGGGGTTTTCATAAGTCCATTGGTGCATGTTATGGATATTAAATGTTCCATTTCTGGTGAACGTAGCTTCATCAGTCCACAAGATATGTCCAATAAAACCAGGAACCCTTCTTGCTCACGAAGTAACCATTTGCAGAATCTGGCTCTTTGCTGATAGTCTTCTAGTAATAATCACTGTACTCGTTGATAATGAAACGGGTGCAAGCCATTTTCCTGTAATAAGCGATGAACTGTTCTTTAGTTAACATCCAACATTCTGGTAATGGATCGGGTATTTTGTTCTGATTGATTTTCGACTACATTTAAGATACTTTCTTCAACTAGTGATAACAATACTCGACGAGGACGGCCTCTGTTAGCTACTGGAGTGGGTGCAGTTCTTCCAGTTTCTCCCATTCGTTGATCCAATCGTCGAATAACATTACTACGAGGGGTATTTTTTAAATAAGGTCCGTTTTTTAATAAGAAGAAAAATACTGTAAATATCATTAAAATATATTTTTTCCATATTCTATATAATTTTATCTAGTTTTCTACATAATTTCCATTTTTATTCAAAAATTTGTCATAACGCTCAAGTTTTTGAATTCCGATGTCAAAAAATCTGCCGCCTGTGAAGAAGCCCAATCCATGACTGCAGTTTTCACTTCTTTGTCCTCGTTGAACCGTTGGCCACCAAGGAACTCCTTCAAGTAGGTACCGAAACAAGTGAAAATCACTGGGTGCAAGCTCTGGACTGTAACTCTGACTGTAAGGTGGATGATCCAGTTGTTCCCATCCAAAAGATCTGATTAGACCTTGTGTTTGTGTAGAAACATGTGGCCTTGCATTGTCATAGAGCAACATCACACCCTTGTTTTGTATGGCACGCCGGAGTTTTCTCAAGGTCACAAAATACGCATCAGAATTGATTGTTGTGCCTCTCGGCATAAAATCCACTAACAAAATCCCTTTCCTGTCCCAAAAGACAGTTGCCATGATCTTTCGTGTTGAACTTGTCTGTTTAGCTTTCACTCTGGTTGGCGACGATGTGTGTCGCCATTCCGATGACTGTTGCTTGGACTCAGGAGTCATGTGGGACACCCAAGTCTCATCTCCTGTAACGATGTGATCCAACAATTCATCTCCTTCCTGATTGTATCGAGTTAAGAACGATAAAGCACAGCCTAATCTTTTTGTTTTGTGATCGTCAGGAAGTAGTCTTGGAACCCACCGAGAACACAATTTTCGATAATTCAGTTTCTCCGAAACAATAGTGTACAAAACTGACCTTGAAACCTGTGGAAATTCAATTGCTAACTTTGAAATCGTAAATCGTCGGTCCTCTCGAATTTTGTTATCCACATCACGAACCAAATCTTCAGAAATCAGAGAAGGCCGGCCAGGCAGCAGCATTAAAATTGATACATTCCCCTAAAATCAAATACATGTTTGCATACTCCACAAAAGTGTACTCCATGACGCTAATTTGGGAAATCAAACACAGATAAACTAAAATCAAACTAAACTAAAGGTTACACTAAGATAATGAATGCAAAGAGAATTAAACACGGCGCGGCGTTTTGATCAGCAAATTGTTACATACCTATATAAATGTCAGGAAAAGTCAAATTACTTAAAATAAAAAAACTACGTCAAAGCCTGCGCTTGTTTTAAAATGTGAAATTTGTATTGCACGTTGTTGCAACATGTTTGGAAAACTCAAGCATTGCAGAAGCTTTAAACTTCGGTTGGAAGTTCTGGGTAAACCAACGGTATGATGACTACAATTACAGATTAAACTACAGTTAAAAATAATCATTTCATAAAAATATCGCACGATAAGGAACCCGGAATCCAACTTAAGACTCCCAATAACTCCTCATCTATGAGGTTAACAGCAAATTGGTATAAGACTTTATCGCTCCATTTTTGATCCAGAATCAGAAGGCTATTATCCTCCATTTAAGATTCACCCTGTATAGCTAAAATATTGGGAGGGTTTTATATTTACAAAACTTGCTTCCGCAGACTTTCCATTACATCTTGCCTTTAACACCGCCCATATCACATGACACCCAATCTGAAAAAGTAAGATCTGAGCGCAGGGCGTCTTGTGGATAGCCGTTCTAGGTCTAAAATACACCCATATGTAAAAGGGCATAAAGTAGATGGGCATGCATATGATATGTAAAATTGAATGGCTCTACCCAATTAAGTATTGTTAACTTTACTAAACTTAATAATAAAGTGCGAAATGTAATTACTAACATTTTTTTATACAAACTGATATTTTACTGCAAGTATATTTAAATCAAATCTAAAATTATCCACGTGTTCAGCCAGAACTGATAATGGGATTAAAAATTTGGATATTCGCTTACCCACTGTTTAAATTATTTAAAATTTAATTTAAAAAAATAAATTTAATATCCATAGTCGTCAGTAACGCATAGAATGTTTACAAATTCCTGAAACAGCAAAGTGATGTTTGTAACTATATTTTCTTGCGTTCGTAACTTTTCCTTGTTAGAACTTTTGGCACTGGAACTGGGTTTCCTTAGTGTTGCATTCTATTTAAAGAATGTTAAAAATATATTAAAAGTGTAAAATAATAATTATTGGGTTGCTATTAAAACAGATAAACTTTACAATCTATTATTAGATACATAACAAAGCACAGATTCGTTTATTTTTATTGGAAACTTCCAACAGAAATTCTTGTACAATTTATTTTTTATTATTTTTTATCTAAAACAAGCAGTATTCATCTTAACCTTTCGCTATACCACTAAGTGCTTGGTAACAAAAATATCAAATTTGGTACAAAAGAATTAACTTTAACACCACCGCTAGTTTTTCTCAAAATATGAATTTGTTGGAAGTGATGAATCCCGTTTGGATTCACGTTAAATCCTCCAAAGAAGCCATTTCCACTATTGTCAATCAAGTTATATAAAAAGAATTTTACAGTTACGTGATATTATAGGGTGATTCTAAACAAGTGCAAAAAACTTTAACTACGTATAGCTGAGAATATTTAACGTCTAAGTGATCTATAGTGCCTTTCAGAGTCGCCGTGCAGCATGGAGAAGATACAAATACAAGGTTGTCAAACTTATTTGCGAGGCACCTTTAAGACATAAAATTTAATCCCTTTCACGCAAAGGTTTGAAGTATGATAATGCTATTGTAACCCCTAAGAGAAGTGTGTTGTTAAATGCCAGGTTCAGTGGTTCTAAGACATTTATATTTTAGTAAACCTGAGAGTACAATTTTTGCTAAGTGCAGTTAATTGTTTTTTATTTACATATTTATAAGAGTAAAAAAGAAACAAAACAATTACCAGCTTGATATAATATGCAAGCACTATTATATAACTGAGAAAATAAATTACATAAAATTATGAAGATTTTGTGAAAAATACATGTTTTATAGCTAATTACCACTGTCGTAAAAATATTTAGATCACTATCACCAGCGTTGATATTGATAATTATGGGCTCTATTTCGTCCATTATGTTGTCAACTTCCCACATTGACTTTTCTGTTTTCCACAAATTAAATACCCATTAACAAATTCCTGAGTATTGCCATTATTCTCCATGTGTATGATTCATTTTGAAAATCATACTAGTTTACAAAGAGAAATTTCCCATTGTATATAACAAAACAAATTAAGAACTTAACATTATTATCTTGGTTGGTTAATATTATTTTTGTTTGAGAACTTCTGAACACCTACCTCATTTCAACAAAATAAACCCGACGTACTATTGTTAAGGGATTACGAATACTGGCAACAATGTCATTTTTTGTCCCATAAGAAAAGCATTGCCATATCTTCTCCATGCTGCACGGCAACTATAGTAAATTGTTTTCCAACTTGAGCATGTGCGTGTGACGTTACGCGGCCAGCTTGGTGTACTCACAAACAAAAAGCACGTGGTTTTCAGTTAGGCGCGCGCAGTACATGAAGGTTAGGTTCTGCGCGTTTTGCCATACATATTTGCCACACCCTTCTTAATGTTAAGGTTATGTGTCCACTGCCACCACGCTGACGATCAAGCTGAACAAAAAGTCACGTGACGCACATGCCTAATTCGGGACCGTTACGGAGGTACGGGGCTTCAAATTTTTTTTACGTCAATCACTGAAATGTAAATCACTTTTTTATTTCTTGTCTCATTTTAATAAATTTCGTTGCTTAGAAAAATAACAGTCCAAGCTGGTTAAATTTTCAGTTGAAAAAATGTACAATTGAGTGTGAAAATCGATGAATACTGACACAAAAGAATAAAAGTTGGTTTACAAATTTGTAAATTAGAGTATATATTCAAAATGAAATCGTCAACCTTTTTTTACAGGTTCTGAACTAGCATACTGTTTTCCAAAAAAGTCTTTACAATTTTTTCGAAAATTTAATATTTAGAGAGCTATTTAACGGAGTATCCAATATAAATTACAATTTAAATACGTACATCTAATTTGCAAATGTTTACATCTAAATTATCACTTCTGGGTCAGATTTTATCCACTTTTCTCACACAACTATTTATTTTTCTTGAAGCTTGGACTGTTAGCTTTCCAAAACAACGAAGTTTATCAAAATCAAACAAGAAAGTTATTTATGATTTAAGGGAGTTGATGTAAAAAACTTTGAAGCCCCATATCTTAGTAATGGGTCTGAATTTTAAAAAAGATTACTATGTCATTTAGGTGTTAAATAACCTCCGCTATATGTGGTTAAAGTTTTTCGCACATGTTTAGAATCACCCTGTATATAGCTGTAGATATTTTTTTGCCTAATAAATCCTATATGAATTCCAATGATTATAGCTATAAATAATTGTTGTAGCAACAATAATAATTTATATAATAGCATATAAATTTATTCATATACATTCCAATAATTATAGCTATAGAAAATATTATGTAGTGTGGGTAATGTAATCTCTATGAATTCCAGCAGGTATTTATATAGCTGTAGATATTTCTACAGCCTAATTAATACAGGTATAAAAATATATATTGTGATGGATTTTAATTAGCCAGTTTGTTTAAAGTCATTTTATTTTTATTTTAAAAAAGGATACTCGTGCATGGTGTCTTGTCATGGGAGTCGGTTCTCTTTTTATAAAATAAATTAGGGCAAGCCTTAATACAGTTGACTACTATACTGGTTTGAGTAACTCTGCGAAACACGTATTCGATGATAAACCTACAATAAGAAGAATTTTTGGTCAACATTATGTTATTAAGAAGATTGAGGATTAGATGCATGTATTGGAATACGAGATGGAAATAAGTTGCAGTCAATATGAATAAATATTGAAACATAATAAAGAAAATGCAGATATTTAAAAGAAGATCCATTAGAAGAATGAAGATAATATTTTGTTTTAAGTGTTAGTGTAATCGGGGGCAAAGGACGTAATGTGGCTGTGAAATTTTATACATTTTAAAATTTATATTGTAATTTTATAGATCTATGTCTCATTGATTAATTTTAGCACATTTGATATTATTTTTAACTTGGGGGTTGCCTAGGGGTTGTTGATAAGATTTGATAAAAAACAATAAGTGTACAAAGATGTAAAAAATTATCAAAATCTGTTTAAAATAAGGTTTTCCTGGTTAATGGCTGTAATTTATATATG
Organism: Limonius californicus; assembly: GCA_014611495.1. Lineage (NCBI taxonomy): Eukaryota > Metazoa > Arthropoda > Insecta > Coleoptera > Elateridae > Limonius > Limonius californicus. The sequence continues at coordinate 2,658 of JABXWE010032418.1, read as the reverse complement.
AAAGTATATTATATACAATTTCTGGTTATTAAAAGATTAAACTTACATAAATTTGAATTATATTCTACTGAAAGAAGAATTCGACCCATCTGCCAGTACAACTTTGTGTTGCTTCATGGGGGTTGCCTGTCCAGCGATATTATAAAATTATTGAGAGCACATCTGTCAAGTTCAGGAGATTTATAAGAGGAACACGTTGTAAAGATAGTACAAATTTACTCATCTACTATCCTACTGAGCCTACGGTTAATATGAGATGCACAACAAGTTGGTGAAGCTGTAGGGGAAGCCGGGGCTCCTTGAAACAGTTTTATTCTTTTTTAGATAACTTGCTCTATTATGTGGGTAGGTAAAAGGTTTATAGTGCTTACCGTAAATTAGGTCCAACATCACCAAAACTGATATAATTTTTTTAATTAATAATGAATTTTCGTCAAGGAAATAGGAAAAATCAAAAACTTACATTGTTTCAAGGTGCCCCACTGTACGGGGTAGGTTGAAACATAGCCTGGGGTACATTAAAACAAATGTTATCTAAGGAAGAGAACACTGAAAACTGCTAGATTAAGTCAAAACAAACCTTTATTTATGAAATACAAATAACGGCGAACAAAAAACTTATTATTACCTACACCCAATAATTGGTATAGCTAAGCTTGCGAAAAAATAATGAAACTATCGTATGTCTAAATTATTAAATCGAAGTTCAAAATTCATATAAGACTGTTGTCTTTTTGTTTGTCCAAAAAAAGTAGGCTTTGGTAAAGTCATTATAACATTTCCATTTTCAATAAATGAAAGGTCCGGTACATTGGGATAAACAAAGGCACCACTGACTTTTTCACTTTTTCGTAGAAAGGAAATTTCAGCGCCGTCTTCTTCTTTACGCACAACCTTAGCTATATAATAGATAAATTTATCATGCTTTTCTGCCTTTAACTTGACAAGTATAAAATCGTTCACCTCATAATCACTGTTTAATTCTTCTAAATTTGCCTCTTCTTCAACTTGGGCCCATTCTGCTTCCTCCTCACTTTCCAACATCATATCCACACTGGAGTCGCTTTCATCGTCTTCTTCATCTAGCTTCTTATTGGTTCTTAGTTTCACTGACAGTGACTGCCTTTTTTTCATTTTCTTTTCGACTTCTGCTTGATAACCTATGTTTTCACTTTCATCTTCTTCAAAAACCTTTCTCTTCGCAGCATCTCTTAATTTAAAGTTTGACTTCATTTTTCTCTTCTCCATTTCTAATTTTCTATTTTCAATTTCTAGTTTTTCCGGAGTGTCAGTTGCTACAATGCTTCTGGCTTTTCTTCTTGATTCATTTCCTCCACCTTTACGGGGACCAGCTTTCGGAAACCCTCGAATATGTTCAGGTGATACAAACTGTGTGATGTCACTTCTTCCGTTGCTTATTGTTGGGTCTTTTTCATTGCTTGCTAGAACACCTTCTTTACTGCTTGTTGGGCCATCATTTTCACTGCCTATGGTTGCTTCTCTTTTATCACTCGTTGCTATGCTACTGCCATTTTCATCAGTTGGGGCCGGCCTGTTTGTTACCTCACTTGCTTTATAGTCATCTTCGGTAAAAATATCCCGATCAAAAGGATAGATCCCGGTTTTCTTAAACCCATTTATGATATTAGATGGAGACATTGCACGTTGATGAGCTATGTGCACACACCCAGCGATGTCATATATTGTTACTGGCACCCCTGGTCTTTGCAACATAAGAGAATTGATTGCTGAATTATAATAAGCCTTAAAAGGAAAAAACACAGTGACATCTAAGGGCTGTAGCTTGTTCGATGTATGTGGAGGCAAAGTGATAATTGTCACACCGTTTTGTTTCGCAATATCTAATGTATCAATCGAAAGGTGACTTTCATGGTTATCGTATATCAAAATAGCTGGATTTTCTTTTGAAGCATTGCTAAATTTTACAAAATGTTCCATAACTCTCGGAAATAATTCTGAGGTCATCCATCCCGACTTTGATGCAAGTCCTAATGTTCCGGGGGGTGCACCTTGCAGCATGTGGGTCTTGAAGTGCACCCTGGGGAAAACCATCACCGGCGGAAGGCTGTTTCCTGAGGCACTTATTATGCAGCACGTAGTGATGAGGGTTCCGCGTTCACCACTTGTTACTTGTGCTACTTGCTTCATACCTGTTTTTGAAATAATTTTTCTGTGGTTGTCAGGTACAGTGGTAGTTGCAGTCTCATCCAAGTTGAACTGCCGGGTTGCATCCAGGGGTGTAGTGGAGGGTATACGGTGGTATACGGCGTATAACAACTTTTTACATTTCGATAAGTGGATATAACAACGTTTATTACTCCTCAATCTAAGGTATACGCTAACAGTTTAGCGTATAACAACTTTTATTATGAAAGTAGAGAATTTTGTGTATTAAAAATTGTCCATTAGCACAGAAAATCATTTCCTAATTTAACTTTTAGAGCCGGTGCTATTTTTGTCGTCCGATTTCCTAAAAATTTACAATAGGCTTGGAAATTTCTCGGAAGTCCGGTGGAGCTGGCGACTCGACGTCGGCCCGTCGGGCTCGGGGTGGAGTCGGGGTACGGGGTACGGATTATGTGGATCTTGCAATTTGCGTTTGCATGTGCTTTAGTTAGGTGGGTTTTATTTTTAAGT
>JABXWE010032417.1:0-22477 GCA_014611495.1 Limonius californicus | reverse complement strand
TCTATATTTCAATAATAAAGAAAAATAAAATAGAATCCTGGGAAAATCCCAAAAACATCGTTGAACCAGCGCCTCTACGCTCTAAGCCTGTTCCTTCCCCCACGTGCTGCTGTTTAAACATTACTATAATAAATCTGTGTTGTATGCTATCTGCACTTCATGTAGTAAATTTGTTTGTGACAAGTTTCAATAAGTGTTTGTTTATCAAAATGAACAGCACTTTCATGGAGGTTGATGATTTTGAAGACGTGGGGTTAGCGAGCAATAAAATACCTGTTTCTGTTGATATTAAGTTGCTAGTAATTGCATGTATATTAGTAGCGTCTCATAAAAAAGGTAACTTAAAAACTAACGAGTTACTTTGTGGTAACTTAGTAACTTATTCAAGTTACTTTTATAATTTTGTAACTTAGTAACTTACTTAGTTACTTTTTTACCGAGTAACTGATTAACTTACTTAGTTACTTTTTTAGAGTAACTTACCCAACACTGTGACAAACCCTACACTCGCATCAACAATTTCTGAAATTTCTCTGATTGAAATCCGACGATTTTCTCTTATAAGGCCTTCCACACATGCCATATTGTTTTCTGTTAATGCAGTATTCCGTGCACTTGGTCGCGGCTCATCCATAGTCCCCTCTTTTCCATTATCCAGTTTTCGGCACCATTCTTTCACAGTTGGGTACGCAATACATGCATTTCCATACATTACTTGCATTCGAATATGTATCTGCAATGGTTGCACACACTCGGCGCATAAAAATTGTAGGACCGCACGCTGGTCAATCTTGGACGGATTTTCAACAACAAACGCCATCTCAAAATCGAAGTTTTACAAGTTTGAACAAGCCTCGTACTAGTGAGTGAAAATTGCGACAAAGAGATGGTCTGTTGAAGAAATTGAACAATTATTAAAAATATACGAAAAATACTTGTGGGACATTGAAAGTGATGTATACAGAATTAAAAATGCATTAACCAACACATCACTCACTAAATTAATGCCAATGCCAACAATTTAGGAACTTGTTGCGACTTCTTTCTGCAATTTCATATTAACTGCACAACAATAAAATTGCGCTGCTACTTGCAGTTTGCTTGCTAATTCGGGTAAACAGTACAATGCGCAAATATTTTTAACTAAGTACTTGCAAGTAGTCCTTGTATCAGTCAAACTTGTATAATGTAAACGCGGCTTTACGCAAAAGCAAACGAGCACCGATATTATCGATTTCTGGATCTATTAAGAAATTGAAATTTTAACATTTTTTACTGTATCGTTAAAGGAAACAAATACGCAAATAAATCTATTATTTGTCATGAAACAACAATTCCAAGTGACAAGTTAGCTTGGATAAGATAAGGTTCATATCTAAACATTTATTTATGCGGATGTTTTTTCAGTCGTCAAGCAAAATGATAAAACAGTCCCCATTTGCTACTGTATTTACAAAACTAAGATATAAGTTACAAATTTTAATTTTCTTATGTATCCTAACGTTGCAAGCTTCTTACTTAAAACTTAAGTAATTCCAGGGTATCACATCTATGAAAAAAAGTTAAATAACTCTACTTTATACCGATTTGGTCATGTTGTAGGGCCATTTAAAAAGTATGTATGATTTGTATATTCATAATAGCAACGATATTAGTGGGGGTTGTCCAATCAAACAGTCTGCATATTATTATATGTTTATCGCTAGGATTCTACGGCATCTGAATCTCCAAATCCTTCCTGGCGGGCGACTTGCTATTGTGAATGTTATATCGTCTGCCCATGCTTTCTGGACCTACCCTTTTTCCTCCTATTTTATGGTTTGTACTCCCATATCTTACTTGGATATCTCTCGTTCGACGTCCTTGTGATGTGGCCGTACCACAGTAACTGCCGGGCCTCTATCCTATCGACTATCATATCTTCCATCTTCATTTGGTATAGGCTCCCTTCTTGATAATCCGCAGGATTCTGAGGTGGTCCATCTCTATTGCTATTATTTTTTTCCTATTCTTGTCACTTACGTGTCAAGTTTCACGTTCATATTGGTTCGACTATTGTTTTATATAGTCAACAACACACTGGATCTTGATTTCGGACTTGGCTCTGGTCTTCTATTTCAAAACTTCCTATAACGGGGAATTTACGAGATCCCACGAAAAAATTTCACGACAAACTAAAACAAACATGAAATAACTGTATAGTTACCTTAACAGATTATGAGAAAAGAAAAATAATATATCTAAACCCACAACCACTAAAACTATATGGTTTAATAAAAATACACTAACCCTAAATGCCTATTAGACCGGTAGTCTACGCACCCAACCACATGTTAGCAAAAACATTAAATAATATACTCTAGTTACTAGCTTAGAATACACACCAAAATATTCAGTTAAAAATTCTTCCGAATTAATCAATAAATTGTCCAATTTAAGTTTACTACCACACTGCAAACTAGTTAGTTTCGATGTCACCAATATGTTTTCACAAATATCTCCTCCAATATGTTAAATAATATTTTTATTAAGAAAAATACTGTATTAACAAAACGAAATGAGTTGATTCGATTATTCGAACTTTGCATTAATCTAACTATGTATTTTAATTTTATTGGTCAAATTTATCTTCAGAAATACGGTTTACCAATGGGCAGTGAAGTTTCACCACTTTAAAATAATATATTTATAGAACATTTATAAGATCGGATTTTTAAATCAAATCAATCTTTGAAAATTATATTTTGGTTCCGTTACGTTGATTATATTTTAGAATGTTTTAATAGTTCATTTGAGTTTATTGGTGATTTCTTAACGTTGTTTAATACTCTGCACTCAGACATAAACTTTACAATAGAAACAGAACAGAACAGACGTATTAATTATTTAGATTCAGGCATAAAATATAATTCTAAAAATAAACTAGAATACTCTATTCCCAGAAAACCTGCACAAACAGATATCACAATCCACGAGACTCATGTCACTATAAACCATATAAATTAGCAGCCTATAAGTCATTGATAGGTAGAGTTCTGACAGTTTCTCTAAGTAACAGTGATTGCGCCAAAGAGATTTCGATTATAAAACAAATTGCACATAGTAATGGATACTACACAAAACTGATAGACATACTAATCAAAAAGAAATATTATACAATAGCAATTCAAGGAATATTTTCAACAGACCACTCTGAAAATGCTAAATATACACAATGTATAGGGGCAGTTAGCATTCGGTACACTCAGTAAAAGAAACGCTTCTCTACTTTAATTTTAGATTGAAAGTCCATTGCACGCACTTTTCACTAGAGTGTACAGCGATGTTGACTGCTACAAACACACGATGAAATGATCTCCAGGCCTCCCCCACCAATTTCGTGGTAGTGGTGGTAGTGCGCAATGTTCACTCACAAGCAAGGCTAAATCAGTCAAGCTGTATGTGAAGCTCATCACTTTTTCTATTATGTTGTTTTCAGTTTCTAGTTTACAGCGAATTGGATATTTATTTATTGTGAGGGCTTTTGGCTCTTTAGTGGAAATGTTTAGCTTAAATATTTTGCAGCAATAGAATTGGTGCTGTAAACGTTTAAGTTGTCCTCGTTATCAGCAATTAATGCCGCGTCGTCGGCGTAACACACAATACTAATTTCTCTGTTCTGCATCCCATTATTTTTATTATTCTACATTCTTTATTGCTACAACAAATTCTTTAACGTTTAAATCTCTGATAAAATATACATACTGTTCTTCAATTAGTTTTGCAGTTTGTATTCTTTATGTCCTTCTGAAAAACGATGAAATAGGTTCATGAATTCAAACGTTCGTGTTCTTTGATAGTACGACCACAATACAAAAACGTTAAGGAACATATTCACAAAAAGTAATAGAGTATTATTTTATCATTATTTTAATCCTGCTAAAGTTCTAATACGAAATTTTACTCTCTAATAATCACATATGACAAATTTATCGGTTGGTTGATGCTTATAATGATTAAACAATTTCTTGGAAGAATTGCTATTTTTGTGGATAACCTATACAATCAATCAAGATTTAAAGAGAATCCCGTAATCTACGTCTAGAGATAACTAGATTCCTCAAAGCTTAGACGATTAGAATAGAATGATTGCGTATCAGTGTAAAAAGATTTGCAAATTTGATGATACTTTGACCTAACCATGTCCATTCAGGAATCATTTGTAAGTGCATTTGGCTTGTTTATCTAAAAATTGACTTCTGTACATGTCTAAGGTTGGTTAACCAAAAATTGCCATTATTTTAACCTCACAAATACAAATTAAATGTTTTTTGGGATTTTAAGAAAACCAATATTAATTGTTTATTATTTTTAGATTTTTTATGACCGGACTTCTTCCAGTAGGTTTCGAGTTAGCTGCAGAGCTGACATATCCAGAACCAGAAGGCACATCGGCAGGTCTCCTCAACGCTGCTTCCCAGGTCTTTGGAATAATATTCACATCTGTGTACTCGGTTTATTCACTGAATTAGGAGATATTTGGGCGAATGTTGTTATGTGTGCAATGCTGTTAATAGGCACCATCCTAACAGCTTGTATTCACTCAGATTTACGAAGACAGGCAGCTCAAACTAAGAAGAGCTCAACATTTTAAATTTAACGTTTTATAATTAATCAATTATAGTATACGTTACTTTTATGAACAAGAACTTTCCCGGTTCTTGCAAAGCAGTTTTAAAGCTAACCAAAGAATTTTTGTTAATTACAAATAATGTATCTCTAGTCAGATATCAAACGAGTGATTAATAGGTATGATAGAAGTGATTAAGTTTGTCCGCCATAAATTTAGGTTTGTGGCAGCAGTCATAACTATAGCATGAGTGAAATTAAAATGAAAAGATTACAGAAATAATTTGTTAGAGGAAAGCGTGTGGGCAGTATTTGTTATGCAGGGCGTTCGATTTACCATTATCTTCATTACAATATTGTTGAACACTACACTAGCATATCGTTAAAACGGCTCCAAGCTGTTTATATCTTTTAGACAATAATGAATTCGCCTAATCAATAGATATATTTTTTATATTTCAGCTCATACGATAAATTAAATTAAAACGATATTAGAGAATCCAGCATCCTGCATAAAATATTGTCAGTATACACGCCAGTAAGACAATATTTACACATTTATGAGTATTATATATGAGATTTTTACAAGAAAAAGTTGTTTAAAACAGGCTGTTATGAGACAAATAATTTTAAAGCGAAAATATATTTTGTACAGTTTTAGAAAGCACAATTTATTTATGAGGTTTCAAGGCGCAGGATCCGCCAACTATTAACTTCGCTTATTATTGATGAAAAGCTACTATTTAACATGCGAGTGTGATCAATATAAATCTTTCCTTACGTATATCGTATCACGGCAAAGAAAGTAAAAATAAATATTGAAACTTACAAGAATGTCTTATTCGGATATAAAATGCTTCGTTTCGCAGCCACAGCGACCAAAAGAAGAAGAAATGACTCATTTGGCGATAACTTGGACTATGTTTGCACTCATAGCTCTAAAGTTTGTATCCAAACTTTTTTTTATTTTTTTTATATTTTTTTTTTCTTTTTTTTATATATACATTATTTTTAATTAACTCCATTCGTATCCACACTTAGACACTATAAGTTAAATTTTTCAACAAATTTCATCATAATTGGTGAACCAGAGGTCTCTCATCTGGGAGTATCGTACTTTAATAGTTTTTTCATATTTAAGTTAATTTTTGTGAACGTACAGTATAAAATTCTTATTCTTACTTTTACTTTACTTACATTTTTTAAGATAATTATAGCTTTATAATCGGTGCCGCCCCGTGGGTAACAGGAGCCTTTGTTCAAAGATACATTTCAACCCCCATAAAACCGAATTTGCAATTTAAAAACAATTTAAAACCAAGAATTTTTTTAATTTTTTTTGTAGTGTATAGTATGTGCAGTAGACATTGTGTACATAAAAATAGAGTATCTACTAATATTCAAAAAATCACACCACAATAATACATTGGGGATTTGGGGGGGGGGGAGTCTGCTTAAAGGAATGAACTTGATATCTCGTTCATATGAAATATTAAAAAAATTATTTTTTACAGATTGTCATAGCCAGTGTCCCCTATGTATAGGCACTATCAAAAAACTTTTTTGGTTGTTCCAAGGTAAATCATTTTTAGAAGTCATTTAGGTGTTAATGTACTTAGTTTAAATGAATTTTTAAAATAATTAAAAATCCAATTCGCGGAGTATTACTATTATATGAAATAATGACATCGCGCAACGAAGAGTCTAAAATGGACTGTTCAAATGTAGCGCGGAGTTCTCGTATTGAAAAATGGGTTCCGATTCTCGGCTGTGCAATTTTTTAATATTTAATTTTACTTTTTTGTAGTGTTAGGAGTATTTGATAGTTTATTTAATAAAAATAATTTTATTTTACTATTTGCCAATAGTTAATTAAACACTACAAGTAATAAAAGTTAGCACGTTTGGTATTAGCAAATACAATAAAAAGTAGATTAGCAAAGGAATTGTCAATACCGCTAATATTAACAATATATTTACGAAAAATTTAATAAATTGTGTTTGTCCGGAACTGGATCCTTGCCTTTCAACACATCTACCAGTATGTGATATACAGCAAATTGGGCTGTTTATTTATTTTACAAATTGATTTACAATCAACAGATTAACGCCCTAATAATGGTAATCGGTAATAGTTGAGGTAAACTAATTTGTAAAAGCGAAATGCGGCATTGGAAGGTATCTGGGAAGACAGTATCGGCGTAACTGTGTTTTGCGGGTATGATGTTTGATTGTTTTTACTTTAGTTTTTACGTTAATACCAAACTACAATTTTTTAAAAATAGAGCTTTGCAAGCATAATCAATAATAAAACTGATCATTTTTGTAAAAGAAGTTCTGCAGTTTCTAAAAATTAGTTATACGCTTTGAAATAGCCGAAAAATAGTTTTGGTAGTTCTATACATAGGGGATACTGTATATTATAATCTGCTCAGAAACAATATTTCAAATAATGTAAATATTAAACTGATTCATCTTAGCAGACTCACCCTGTAGATGATACATTACTTATTACATATTTATCGTCCTAGCTCTAGCCGCCATAGAATTCCTAATTAGATCTTCTATATCTACATTGTTCTTAATATTATTTTCTATTGATATTACTGATAAATCGGTAAACCGTTCTTGGAATATTGTTAATAGAAAATAATGTTTCATTAATATTAGCTTTAAAAAACAGGTGCAGGTTACGGTTGTTGAATTTACTGTTCATTTTCTATCGCCTTGCTGTTCATTTTTTAATCGTGCAATCTGTGGTGTAAAGTTTTACTTCGTGAATAAGAGCATTGCATAAAATTTCACAATTATTGATCGTCTTGCAAGGATGCCCCTCCCGAAGAGGCGCCTTTGTGCAGGGCACAACCTGTTCATACAAGGGCGTGTTCGGGAAGTTGAGTGTTTCAGTCAACACATATGTATTATTTGCGAGCCGGCCTCGATGGTCTTAGTGCATTTGCCTTTAGATCCACGGGACACGGGGTCGAACCTGGCCGAGGTCGGTGAGATTTTTCTAGCGGGGAAAATTTTGAAAGTGCGCCTTCTGTCGGATAAGAAGTAACACCAAGAGACACGTTAAAAATCACTAGTGGAGTTGGAACTATACCTATGCCTCAGATAGGCCTAATTGTTAGTTAGGGTGTACAATAAGCCAATGATGGCTGCAGTGCTTAGAGATGCTTGGAAAACTACGTCCTAGATCTCGTTCTTTCAAATCAATCAATTATTTGCGTGAAATGGAAAAGTTTAAGTACAACAAAGTTCAGTTTTTATTTATGACCCGATTGCAAATTTGATATTAGAACACAAAAATCAAACTATTAGTGCGAACACTAACTGAATTATCACCAAAAGGTGATTTTATTTCTACTTATTTTAGTCGCTGTATCAATATATCGAAGCATTTCCGGCCACATGTTTATAAATATTTCTTCTTTATTTTAATTGGTAAATACGCCCCCAAAGTTTGTAGGTATCTATAGTCTAGAAACACCCTCTATATTTTTACGCGATAATATAGTAACATTAGAATATATATTGCAACCTTTACAAAACATGAAAAAGTAGCCTGTACTACAAAAAACAAACTATACATCTATCAATGAAATATATATATATAATAGAAAAGAAAAGTTTTCCAATGTATTTTTCCCAAATATTTGGGTTGTAACATTGCCTAGGTTATAGTGACATTTAAGAAAACACGTTGCAGATAGTTATTATGTTATACGAAGGCTACAGCAATAATTTGTTACTGTATTATTTGTGCAAGTATCGTTAACGGAAGTTAAAAGTTTAAATAAACAGAAAAATGAAGTAGGTAGCTTGTTACAGGAAACGCATGCTGATGTACCAGAAATTGTTTATTGTTGACTGGAAAGATTAGAATGAGTGAGAAGTGACAATAATGCGATCATAAAAAAATATTATTAGTTGTTCATGATATAATTAATTATTAATTAAATAGTTTAATAATGGCGGCAACTTTAATACCCCGAAGCTAAGCTGGTTGCAGTTATTGTGGGAGTGAATCCTACTCGTTTTTTTATAGCTTTTTTTGAACACTTTTAAGAACAAACATAATAGAAATTATGCCTAGTGTCCTAGGTTTTATTACTTTTATTATATAATATACATGGGAAACTATATTTTTCCAGATTGTATGTCGTCTATGACACTTCTGCAATTAATGTAAACTGCATGGTTATTGTCAGCTGTTATTAATATGTTTTCAACAACAAAGAAAATAATTTTTACCTTTAAAACCAAGCAAAAACCTAAAAAAAACTGTTAATTAATTCACGATATTTTGTTTAAATATCATAGGAAGTAAGTAATGACTGTTACTAATGGTTTTTGCGGCGCAGTGGTTAATACATCTGTCTTGTAAGCAAAATTCAACCATTCGACGATGTTTATTGTTTAATTGCATTTTTACACCATCAAAGTATGAATATACATAATTTATGTTGTTCGTTGTAAAATTGACATTACATTTAACCAAATAATTAAATTGGTAACAATTTCTATCAATACAACACAATTAAATGTTAACACATCAGAACCCACGAAAATTAAATAAATATCTAAATGGGAATGGCACCAAGATTTCTACTTACCAGGTAGTCTACTAAGTAAAACTAAAAATACAATTCTCACTTTAGTATTAATGCGCATAGTTTTACAAGTTAAGTTAATTTTGGAGGTAAACGTGATTTTCTTTGTAATTTAACAACAATGTTTGCGGGGAGGTTCGAAGGCTGCTACTTTAACCCCGTTTGAGGTAGTTAGTAACGGCGAACTAACCCAAGAGTACCAGTGGTTTTAAGTATCCTCCGAGGCACCGGGATAGCAGCGTGTTAGCGTAGATTTTCAGTCACATCCAAGTAGTGACCGTGCTGACCGCTGCTTAACTTTGAATACTGTTTGACCAATAGTAATAATACCTAACAACAATAATACAGGTTATATCCTCAGTGAAAGCAACCAGGGGATACACATTTTGAAACATGTAATTTCCCATGCATTTTGAACGCAGTTCAGAAAACCGGGTAAACTACCTAACGTGTTACATTCAGAAACCGCAGTGAAATTTAAGTTGCTGATTGCCCGTTCATTTTGTATAGTTATTTAATGACCGATATTATAGAATAGGCTCAAATAAATTGCTTGTTATGTTACTACACTAAACCCATTTACATAGTTTCATTAATTGACAATTGGAAAGGACATATAGAACGAATCAAATGTTCTTCGTTCTTTGATCTTGGTCTTTAATTCCTCAAATTAACTCTTAGTTTTTACGAATACTGTAATAATGATACAAATATAAAAAATATTTGTTTTAATTATGATGAAAATCCAGTAACGCCCATGTTGGCTGCAAACTATGTTGATATTATCTTCTGAAAGTTAGTAATTATATGAGTGCATTGTCCTAGAAGAATAAATAGATACACCATCGAGTATAATTATAATTTCAAGCATTTATCTCTGCAATATTACACACACAATAAACTATTTGTTTGTGTTTTTAATTAAATCTGAATCATTCTATCTAAAGGTGATGGTTGTGATAATAAGTTTTAGTTTTATCTCCTGAAATTATTATTAATTAATTTGAAATATTTCCAATCATATATCATAAAGTTGAAGACGCCGACAATGATAGAAAACAGGCAATGCAACTGTTTAATTACTACTAATTGATATTTTCGCACAGTTTTAGAAGTTTACTTTTAAGACAGATATTAATTTATTAAAGTAAATACATATATGTTTCTGACTATTTACTAACAAATAATAATACCGTTATGCTATTATGCAGATAGTTATATGATTAGAGTAGATACTATGTAACTGAGTGTTCTTTGTCTTCCATAGAAATTGTTAATCTATAACAGTATTAGTAGAAGTAATCGACACTACTTGAAATGTATGTACCTGCCTAGTTCATACAGTGTGATTGTTTAAATTTTTGGTAAAAGTAGGACAACCAAATCACTATAAACTTAATACAAGAAAGGAAAAAGCTCACAAAATTTTTAGTATATGTACAGTACAAATTTACCTGAAATATACCTAGAAATATTAAAAAAATAAGCAACCCTACTCTTACCAGAAAGTTAAGTATCAATACTGTTGAAAAATATGTATATATTTTTGTTGATGTTCTTCAAAGTTTTCTGTATTCACGTATAATGCAAGCTCATTAGAAATGGAGTACTATCACATCTGCAATTTTTACATGCACTATAATAGGCAACACACATTGCTTTTAGAGACGAGAGTACAACTAAAATATGATTCTACAGATAAGACTAACCATTTCTTCTTTTAACTGTAAAATATTTTCTGTTTAACCCGCGTAAATATATAATTTAAGCTAAATTAAGAAACAAGTCTGTTTTCTAAAATGGAAATACTATATTAGTTATTACTGTATTTTCGCATATACAGGGTGTCAATGAATACAAATTTATAGGTTATGTAAGGGATTGAAAATAGACCAACTTTTAATTAAAACATCTCATATCCGGAAACGCACCGTTTTGGAGCTAAGACTGAACTTACGAGCAATGCTCATAATAGACAAACACTACAAGTAATGCCTATAAACATTTTATTTATTTATCAAACACCACAATAATTATTGTAAAGGACGGCCTCCAACTGATATACAAGCATAGCAGCTCCGAAACATATTTTGGTATACTCTTTTAATAACGCCAGGAGTTGTTTGCAATTCTTGCACTGCAGCAAGAATACGTGCTAGCAGATCTTCTTTAGACTCGACAGGCGTCTCGTAAACCAGACTCTTCATATGGCTCTATAACAAAAATCTAGGGAATTATGTCCGAGGAGCGTGGCGCCCACGCTGCTGGTCTCCCTCGGCCAATCCATCTGTCACCATAACGATAACCTATGTATTGTTCTGCATTTAAACGATTGTTTAAAAGTTCAATTTTAAGCAATCTGATACTTAGTTGATGTAGTTTCGGACTCCAAGCGAAAAGTGTGCTGGCACACCGTCATGTTGCAAAAACACATCCCCAATGGTACTTCTTCTATCAATTCTGGCAATATTTGTGCAGAAAGGTAAATAAATGGGGCCGGTGAGACGAGGTAAAAAAAGATATGGCCCCATTAAACGACTGTCGAGAGTACCAGCCCACACGTTAATGCGAACTTGTGTTGGAATTTAGAGGAGCGAATGCAGTGAGGGTGATAGGTAAAAAAAAACCACCACAATCTATTCCCACAGAAACATTAGTAACATATGAGTATTACTGATAAAAAGTTGCTAAACATTCATTTAGATAACTACTGCTGCAAGAACCTGCAGCTCGAAAACGGTGTGTTTCCGGATATGAATTTCTTATTAAAAGTTGGCCTATTTTGATTCCCCTACATACCATATAAATTTGTAACACGTATGCATTAACACCCTGTATAACAGGAAATCTTGGAACTGAACTGCTAAGGGGCTATTAAAGTAACTCAAAACAATGTCACTGTATGTTAACGGGCGACCTTCCAACTTGCGGTAGACTAGTGGACTAGATATTCAAAATTGAAATAAGATGAACGGATTATCGATAAATCATGAGAACGGATGATAAAAATTGCCAAAGTAGTGCAAAATATGGTAAAAATCAATCTATGTTTATAGTGTATGCGGACTTATTTTAGACGCTTTAAGAATAATATAGCCCCTAATTTTCTTGAAATCAGAACAATGTCCAGACTTTACAGCAAATTTATTTTGTGGTAAACTACACGCGTTGTCTTTTATATTGGCTGTAATTCGGGTTTCTGCGTTCATACACTGAAACCCACGAAAGACAGGGTAAAGAATACATAATGTTGTTTCGGTGTAAAATGTTAGTTGGAATATTTTTATCATATTCATTATGTTTTTTTTTTGAGGGGAGGAAACCCTCATGGTACCCCGTGTGCCTCAGTTATTGGAATTGCAGTTACTTCTAAATGAAATGTGTGTTGCCTACTTCGGATAGTCAATGGGTTAGAGAAGCAAATTTATATTTAATCACAAATTCTAATCTAACATATCAAATTGAATATCAGATATCTACAAACGTTATTAATTAAATGCAACTGTTAAGTGAAACACATTCTATTTGTATTTATATGTATTCTTCACTAATTACTCCGATGCTTGTGTGGTTACCATTTGATCAGCTGCGGCTTAGTGAAATAAAACCATTTAGTAATCTTTAATTGTATTTCATACTGTTATAAATTTTTTAGTATTTAAAAAAAACTCAATTACAGAATTTTTGATTAAATAAATGTATGCAGAACTTCATAGACACATCCTGTATAATCTATTTTAAACATAACATTTAATAACAATTCTAATGCAGCTGCATGATGTTAATTTTCAAATCTGTGAATACGAGAAACTATACAGAGACAATAACTAGTGTTAAAATACTTATTTTGAACACGGTCATTGCGAATTTACGGATGTTGCATTGTAGTGTAGTAAAGTCTTCCAGTAACCAAATGTGCAACAATTTTACGTCATACTAGCACAGAGATCCTGTGTGTCTCTTAGAATTGTGCCACATGTTTATAACCATATTACTCTTTCGCTGTTAGCGGTGAATCATGTTTGTAGCATTTCCTCAGTAAATGATATTTTAAGGTTGTGAATTAATATCAGTGATCGTCTACCCTTTGAAAATTAAAATAAATTAAGAGTATTTATCTAGACGAGTACTGAATCATGATATGCCTTGCTTGTAGTTTATTATAGCATTTATGCGAAACATACGTAAAAAAATAGGTCTTATATTTTGTAATGTGACTTTGTGTACTGTTGTAAATAGGCTGAATGCCTTTGGAATATATCCAAAACATACAATTTATGTTGTGTATATTATACTTACACAGCGTTATGTACAATAAATTCGACAAATAATAAAAACAAAAATGTTATTTCTTAAAATTCTATTTGCAAATATATAATACCATTGAAATGCTATAAATTACATTTATTTAAAAATTATTCTATTCTTGTAAAAGGTTGTCATTATGGTTCAGCTAAATGGGTACCAGAGCTTCAACAACACCAATTTTAAAACTAAAGTTTAAATTAAAAAATAGAAAATTAAATCAGTCACATTTCCTACGATGAACTCAGTCGTACGAAAACTAAAAGAAATTTGTCTATAATGAAGAATTTCCGTTAGTAACATGTCGTTAAAGTCTGTACCCATATTTGGATGCGCGTATTAATAATTTTGTGTATCAATTACATTAAGAATATCGACAACTGCCATTACATATTTGTCAAAACAGATGATAATAAAACCAAATTGTTTCTTCTAAAATTAATACGCTATTTATTTATAGAATTCTACTATTTTTTATAGCTTTTTAGTTAAATGTATTCAAAGATTTAACATGTTCTGCAAGACAATATATTTGTGTTTGTGAAGCCAACGATCAAAATCAAAATGTACAGAATATCACATTAATAAATACCCCACTTCAGTAGAAACCATTTACTGAACATCATACAATGTTATGCATAGTAAATCAAATTCATTGTTGTTAAATGTAATGTTAATTGCTGTTATATACTATAGCTGCTACAATAAAAATGTTATTGTATATTATTGAATTTTGATTTGCTTAAGAAATGAATGAATGCCTTTTTCAATTTTAATTACCGTGTCAATTAAAAATGAAAGGGAAACCTTCGCCACAGTTTGACATTGATAATGATTACTGTGGGTCGGAGCAAGGCTCCCGCGCTTAGGCCACCAGGGCCCATTGTGCTCCCTTGGGGTTACAAAACACTGCACTCCCTGAACAGGTCCATCGCTTCGGCGAAGGACAGAATCCTGTTCAAGGCGTGTCTTGAATGTCTCTTGGTTCAAGAAAGGGAGAGCCAAGGTGTTTGCGTCTTCAGGCCGCCAATGCCTTGTATTTGCAGAGGACATGTTCAGAGGTTTCCTCTTGCTTTTGACATTTCCTACACTGGTTGTTTAGCACAATCCCTATACTGTGGAGATGACTGTTCAGGTCTCCGTGGCCTGTAAGGAGGTCCGTTATTACCCGGATTTGTCTTCTGCTTAGATTCAGAATATAGTCTACCGATTTAGGCAAAGGGTTCTTGATGAAGGCTCTAGCCTATCTGGGTGTGAGTCTAGAGGTCCAAAATGCTGAAATTGAGCGTTTGCGTGATTCCAGATCTCGTGCCTCACATGTTTGGGGGCTATTCCAAAAGCTGGCTCTGGACCTACTAAAGGTTCAGAGGCCCCAGCCACAACTAGGGCATCAGTTTCCTCATTGCCACTTATTCAGCTGAGAGTTTGACGAGTGTGGCTCGATATTCTTCAACAAGCCTGGACCCTATCTTGGGAGATATTAGGGCCTTAATGGCCGCTTGACTGTCCGAGCATATATAGATGTATTTACCTCTATAACATCTATTGAGGTTTTCATTTGCACAGGCAGTAATCTCGAAGATTTGTGCCTGGAAGACCGTAGAATATTTGCCTAGGGCAAATTTGAGTTTGACCCTGAGTTTGTCCCCATATACACCGGCGCCGATACCTTTCCTGTTCCGTGACCCGTCTGTATATCACAGTTTGACATAACGAGCAAACAGAAAGTTTTTAAATTAAGTGTGGCTGTGAGTGCTGCAAGGCATGTCCTACCTGTCAGGTTACCTTCCGGCTGTACCTTGTGTTTATTTCTTCGAATGTAAACACAAACAAAGTAAACACCATTTTATAATGAAATTACAATAAACACTTTCTTAGCCAACAACAAACAAATTACAACAACCAGAGTAAATAGATTTTGACAGGTGAATAAATTATTTTAATTTGACAGTTGTTTAAAGTTCAATCTCAAACACGCAAAAAATTTTCATAGCTCTACCTAATTTGAAACCATTTTGTTCACATGTTCGATGAAGTTGCTATACAGTTTTGATTTTTGGATTCCTAGCATTATTAATCGAACCAGTATTTTGAAACGCCACAAGTTTTATACATACAAGATTCATCTGATACTCAATAAAGACGACCTTGACAGCCGTTTACAATTTTGTGAGGCTATAAGTGAATGGGCGATAAATAATCCAAATTTTGATATTAACGTCTGTTTTTCCGACAAAAGCACTTTTTTCGTAAACGCTACAGTCAGTCAATCGCCGTACGTGTCGCTATTGGTTAGATTCCTATCCAGGGATATTTCACGAAATATGTTCGGGCTGGCATTTTTGGTGATCGTCTCGTTAGTCCTTTTTTCTTACCTGGTAATTTGACTGAACAGATGTACTTGGAATAGCTATAAGGCAACATTGATTCAATGTTAACTGATATTATAGAGAATAATGATCATTACTGCGAAGATCATTTGATATTCCAACAGGACGGAGCTCCTCCGCATTATGCATTGGTTGGTCGACAGTATTTGGATCGAAGGTTTCCGGTTCAATACATTAGAAGAAGAGGCGCTATTAAATAGCCCGCGAGGTCGCCAGATTTATCCCCGCTAGATTTATTTTTGTGGCGTGGTTTAAAAAGCAATGTATGAACGCTGCTGGTGCTAATTTAACGTGTTCGGGGGCTTCTTTCAATGTTCCGATAAAAGACTCCGATAGTTATCAGACAGTATAAACTAACACCTAGGATAAATCTACCCGACAGTGTTGTTGTGTTTTTCAATACAATTTATCCTGTTGGTTAGCTATCGGCTTTCTTACAATTGTGTATGGAAAAGAAAGCAATGTCTTAAAAGCAGTGTGTTAAAGAAAGATATCTATATTTTCTTTACTAAACGTAAGAGGGCTGTGGAGGACGTCACTCAACGTCACTAGTTGGTAGTGAAATATGAGATTTAAATTTGCAATTGAGCACCTGCAGTAATATATACAGGGCGTCCCACGACGTGAGGTCACTACTTTGTATTCCTTAGCCCAACTATAGTTAAAAATTCTAATAAAATGATCTCCTAAAGTAAAGAGTTTTCAAAATACAGAGTGTTAAATTATTATTTATTAAATAATTGCAATTTCAGAAAGGCCAATATTTATTTTTATTTTAGTTTAAATGCATTATAAAGATTGTTCAAAATGGCCACCGTTGCTCTCGAGACACATTCTGGCTCTTCTTAAAAGAGATCTGGTTGCCCTACGTAACATATCGTTGTTATTCCGAATTAGTTCCGCTGTCTCAAAAAAACGTCTCCTAAGATCTGCAACAGTCTACGATGGTGTTTGGTATACCATATCTTTCATAAGGCCTCACAAATAATAATCTAAACAAGTTAAGTCCGGAGATCTTGGGGGCCTGGGTGCTGCTCTCCTCTCCTCTACCAATTACACGTCCTTCAAACCGTTAATTCAAAAATTATCTTACACTTACTGCAAAGTGCGCGGGGGCATCATCGTGCTGGTACCACATACCATGTCTGATCACCAGAGGGACATCATCTAACAATCCTCCTAAATAATTTTCTAGAAAATTTAAATATCTGTCGGCGGTTAAATGGTTTTCAAAAAAGAATGGACCAATGAGCATGTTATCAATAATTTTACACCAGATATTCACTGAAAACCTATGTTGGGTTTCGTGTGGATTTTCCAAATCCCAAGAGTGGCTGTTTTTTCTGTTCATTACTCCATTCCTTGGAAATGTTGCCTCATCCCTGAATAAAATTCTATTAGGTAGGTTTCGTTTTTAAATGATCTAGCGGCAAAATTCCATACCACTAGTGAAATCTGTGGGTAAGAGGGCTGAACAGGCTGGATATGAAATGGATATAAACCATGATGTTTAAATATTCTCCAAACTTGCATTCGTATACTAACTTGTGCAGTTACACGATAAACAGAGGTGCTGTATGTTGTCTCATTATCTAGTACTTGCTGTATTGGACGCTCAGTCGACGGTTTCGGGAAAGTTCCGTGTTCACGTAGATGGTTGTGCACCCGTTGAATAACTCGTCGGTTTGGTAGTCGCCGATTTGGAAATCTCAGCCCATATTCTCGAGCAGCTGCTACTGAGTTTCCATCACAAAAACCGTACTTGTAATGGATATCGGCGTACTCCCGCGTTGTAAAAGCGTTGTAAACATTATCAACTCTGTTAATAAGCGCAAGCAGAGAAATCAATTTTAAGGTGCTGTACTATTTGACATACAAGTAAATAATATTATTTTCATAGTAACGTAGACAGTTTGTATCAACTACCACTTAATAACATTTATTGTTTCGACTGCTTCAGTATTTAACTAAAACTTGCCATAACTTCTTTAATAGTCGATTTAGAAAAATGGCCACTCTTTAGTTGCGCCTTCTTTTCATCTCTCCTACAGGTAGGTGTCACATAAAAATATATATTGGCTTTTCAGAAATTGTATTTAATAAAGTTTAAATATTTGTACCTATTTCTGATACACCCTGTATATATATATTTTTTAACCGTCGCGTTTGTGATTTTTTCTCATAAATTTACTACTAGTCCCAGAAGGTAAGATTCATGTTGAAAATGCAATATAGAGCAGCTAATTATTGTCATCTAATTACTGTTTAACAAGTAATATTTCAAGAGAGAATTCTAATTTTTAAAAATTATTGATATTTTGACAATACTGTGTACAATTAAATACAAATATACTAAATAGAAGCGGAAACTGAGGAGAAACACATGACAGAGAGGAGTACCAGTGACCAGCAACAAATATATAATTTAAAAAATTATACTATATAAAAGTGCCTAGCCAGTTATTTGAGGCGCCCTCTATGTAATTCTAATATACTGTAGGTAGACTGTGGCTAATAAATTCAGCGAAATATCCCTACCCCTTAATATCCTCTATGTTCTAAAATCGCTTCCCTTTCAGAACAGTTTTAACTTTAAGTAAGTCAAAACGTTCGCTGGTGCCAAATCAGGTTAATAATGTAATCAGCGTAGAATGATGTTGCGGTTGTGCTTGCAAAATGCCCTGCAAAAATTTCTTCATCATTTAAAGTAGAATTATTGAAAAAACGTAATCGCTGTGGTTTTGATTCTGGATTTTTGTAAACGAAATATTTTGGGTCTTGGCGATGAGTTTTTAATCAATTGCATGTTTTCACGTTTCGTCCTAGGATCGTTCTGAAACATTCATGACTCAGCACCAACGACAATCCATTTAAAAAAAATGCATTGTCGCTATAAACATGTACAGTATTAGTATGCTAAATAGTAAACAATCTGCTCTACATGTTATGTAAAGTTCCATTATAAATGGTATTTTCTATATTTGCAAATTCAGTCAAAGTAAGTATTTTTCGTTTAACAACAGCGCAGCTAATTTAAACTGCAACTGATTGATTTCGCGCTTATAACCAAGAAAAGAAGAGAAAACAACTTTATTTTCATATTATCATGAACCTATTAGTACATACACAACGTGTAATGCAGTTCACTTTTTATATACTTGGTCTTTCTTTTCTTCTTCTTCGAGTGCTTTATCTCTTACAAGACGTAGCGATCCTCTCTCCTATGCTTGTGTTGCGCGTCTAGAGTGCCATAGACATAGAGGACCCTAACGTGGGCTCCAAACCACGGGAAATGTAAACACTTCTACTCCAGAGAAGATTTACTAGGCAGGATACCTCACTGGTTAGCCATTGCCTTGCGAGGGAGAACGGCCATTAAAGCGTAGAAGTCTAACGCGCTAACCTCTTGCCCATGGCCTCCGTACTTTCCTTTATAAATCCTTTTGGTACGATTTGTGAATGTTGCGATTGAGACTACCTTCCTCTATATCAAATAACAGTTATATATTTTTCAGCGTTGACAAATAGGGCGCCATCTGTAGTGCCCTATTATTTTTAAAGTAGTTGCTACTAACAAAAAGTAACGTATCGATCCACAAAAAACAACAGCCGCAGCAGTAAATCAAAAAGCTACTTTTCGCTTCTAATTTGACTAATCTGTCGAGAAGTTGATTTCTTCAAAAATTGTATCGAAAGTTTAACATTATATCTAGAAAAAATATCTTTATAATTTTAACAAAAATTTCCCGTAATCATCTATCTTATTGCTAGTATAAAGTATTGCAGTTACAGATGGCCCTAGTGATAAAATCCTTTACATCCTGTATTGGTATCTTCCAAACTTCAATTTGGTTATTTCGTTTAGTGTGTTACATTTTGCTAGAGTAATAAGTTTTTCGCTATTCAATTGTGAATTGTGGCCGCGATAGTTGCTTTTGTTGTTAGGTTATTGGAAGTATATATTCTACAACCATGGTTGATTTTAAGTTGCATTTGTATGTGTTTAAATCATCACCTTAATAGTAGCTATAATGTTGAGCTTCAAATTTTACTAAATAGCTTGTAATACGTCCAAGTTTTATAAGCGTGCGGTCCTACAATTTTTATGCGCTGATGGTGTGTAGCCATTGCAGATTCATACTCGACTGCAAGCAATATATGGAAATGCATGGATTGCGTACCCAACTGTGAAGGAATGGTACCGAAAATTTAAGAATGGAAAAGAGGGGACTATGGCTGAGTCGCGAACAGGTGCACGGTGTACTGCATTAACAGAAAACAATATGACATGTGTGGAAGGCCTTATTAGAGAAAATCGTCGAATTTCAATTAGAGAAATTTCAGAAATTGTTGGTGCGAGTGTAGGATCTGTCCATAGTATCGTTCGCAATGGATTCCTCGCCTCTTGTCTAATGAACAAAAATGCTTGCGAATGGGCTTATCTCTGCAACACGTCACAGACTATAGGCAAGGTGATGACTTTCTTCTGTCAATAGTCACTGGTGACGAAACTTGGTGCCATTACTACGAGCCATCCAGTGAGTTATCGTCGATGCAGTAGAAACATACAAGTTCACCAGCGAAGAAGCTTAACGCGCAACCTTTTGCAGACAAGGTGACGTTAATATTTTTTTTCGGCCATGAAGGACCCTTGTTAATAGAGTATAAGGAACCTGGAGTAAATGTCAATGCAAATCTCTACAATGAAACTTTGAATAAGGTTCATCAAGCAATAAGACGAAAACGTCCAGGAAAACTTATGCGTGAGGTCATTTTGCTGCACGACAATGCTAGGCCTCATGTTGCTAATGTGGCAAAAGAAACTCTTCAACAAAAGAAATGGAGGGTTTTAGAACATTAATCCTATAGTCCCGATCTATCGCCTTGCGATTTTCATATTTTTGGACTGCTGAAAAAGGCGTTAAAAGGTCGGCATTTTGAGTCTGACGCAGAAGTACAGATAGCTGTGGAAGACTTCTTCAATCAGTAGCCACACGAATTCTATGAGCAGGGTATACGTCGGTTAGTAAAATTTATATAAATGTATAGGTATGTATGAAATAATTTTTACATTTTGTTATTCATTATTTATTAAAAACAAAACAATAGTTAATAATGCGTATGATCTCCACGAACAACTAAAAATGCTTAACCGTGTCTTGGCCTGGATTGAGTCAAATTATCAAAATGTTTTATGGAAGCATATCCTGTTCCTCTCTGACAGCAATTTGAAGTTGTACGTGGTTGCATATTGCATATAGCAACCCGTCTTCCTAAAGCATCCCGTGCTTGTTCGATCGCATTACCAGCAGGGGAATTTGTTGGTTAATCCATTCTATCGATTCCTATTTCATCACATCAGTTGTCCACGATATTTGCTTGATGTGGACAATCATTATTAGCCATAAACATGAACGAAATAATGAAATATAGATCCATACCTCTGGTATTTATCTGGACCCGTAGAATCACACCACGTTGAATGAACAACACTCAACGCCACCACCTTGCTATTGTGGCCGTTCCCGGACAAATTGTAAATTGTTTTGTGTTCCGGGTTCACGCCAAATTAAAATACGCCTATTATCTGATTGAAAAGTGAATATTGAGTGGTCACTAAACAACACTCGTCCCCAGTCATTATGGCCCCAATTCCTATGCTCCTCTGCCCACATTCTACGAACCCTTTTATAATTTGCAGTAAGTGGAATGCAAACCAGTTGTCTTCAACCTTACAGACCGACATCATGAAGACGTTTTTTTATTGTTTGTGTTGACATCAGACTCGCTGTAGCAGCAAACTCATCTCGGCTAGTACACGTTGCGAGAGATAACGATGATCTCTTGGCGATGTTGATGCCGACCTTCCTCTTGTCTTCGCAAAACATCTCCAGTTTCGAAAAATGGACTCCAAAGTCAAAAAATTATACTTTGGCACACCTCCAACGCTTGGGTACCAGCTTGCTGTGTTCGTGCACCTTCCAATTGACCTGTGGCCCGCCAAGCCTCTAATTCAGATAGATCATGATGCTGTTCCATTCTTTATTTTAATTGATAACAAAAATTACCACTAGGAACCAAGAAAGAGAAAATCTGAACTGTGACGAAGAGCGTGTTGACGCGCACTTTACTACCCTCCAGCGGCGATCGCATTTAAACTTGCACAAACAAATAAAAACGCGAGAAAAAGCATTCGGTATCTTTTTAAATATGTTGGGGTTGAAATATGCAGGCAGGTGAAATTTTCGAAGCTCACTGTTGGCATCTCGGAAACGGTAAGAGATATGACGTCGGTTAAGTTAGAGAAAAGTTGCGCTATTTTGGTGCAATGGCGATTGAGGATCTGAAATCCGGGATATTTTGATTTGTTCTTGATTTATCACGAAAAAACTGAAAATGTGATTTTAGAAATAAATTATTATCTTCCTTACCACTAACGCCATTTCAATCAAACTCGATAATTTTTTCTATTTCGGTTTTATAAAGCCGTTCTAAGCGCACTGTTTTAGCTTAAAAACAGTACGTTAAGGAGGCCTATAATCGTACTGTTTTTAGTTT
>JABXWE010032416.1:0-13352 GCA_014611495.1 Limonius californicus | reverse complement strand
ATACCATGGACGAATAATTAGTCTACGCTAATACGTATTTAGCTGTTTAATAATTATAATTAGGGGATTAGTGATTCTGCCCATTACATTTGTTAAAACTGTTTTCAGATCGATAGCACTGCCGGGAAAGAAAATTTTAATAAATCTACAATATAACGTTGAATAACCTATTAACCATTATTAAGATAACCTAGAAAGGTTTGAAAAATCATACATAATTGCATACAAATCTGTACGCAAATATTTCATTTTTAAAACCATAGGAAACCCAAATGATACCTATCAACAAAACTATTTTAAAAACAAGAAGGAAGAAAAGGAAGATCGGTGTTTAGTTGCATATTCAAAAAAATCCAAGGGCCGGTTGAGAAATTTTTCTTCACTTCTTACAAGCCTTAATGACTAACTTTTCGTCTGACAAATTCAACACAGTTGTCGCGCCCTAGTGTCCCGCGCCCTACCGGTCCGCGCCCTAACGGCCCGCGTCCCAACGGTCCGCACCCTAATGTCCACGCGCCCTAACGGCGGCGCCTGAATGTCCGGCCCCGCCACCAACATTATGAGATTCTGCTTATCTAACTATACTTGAACATTGAACTCGTTGGATCTTGTGTTTGTTTAAAGTTCCAGCCGTTTGGTTTATACGATTTGTTAAATCGTCCACATTCTTCACTGGTGTGAGATATACCAACTCTTTCAGTAACCCCACAAATACAAATCTAAAGGCGTTAGATTATGTGACCTTAGCAGCCAAGCTACGATACCCCTACCACCAATAAATCGATCTGGAAAATGGTTTTGAAACCAATCTCGAACCATGTTTTTATAATGAGCGCGAGCACCATCTTGTTTGTACCACATGATTATTATGAGTATTGTATCGTGCGTAAATGTAAATCTGTCTACAAAATATTGCTAATAAAATTATTTTCGTGATGTTAGTTTAATAGGCATTCCCACTACATGACTCGTGCATTATAATCTTGTGGTAATAAATGTTGCACTAATGTTTTTCGAAAACGATATAGGCCGTTGTCGTGTAATATTCTGTGTACTGCCGCCTTTGAGATATCCACAAACCGAGAAATACCACGTACGCTTCTCGTAGGCTCCCGTTTAATAAAAAATACATTTTTCAATATTGGGTTGTCTTACCATAAATGAACGACCATAATCACCTTTTTTTAGACCAACACCTAGTCTCTTTCGTAGGTGTTGGCCAGTTCGTTTAATAACTGTGTGGTTTGGATGTCTTCTATTTTTCTGGTGGTTTTCAATCCATTATTCGTATCGGCCGTATTTGGTACTAGTCCATTCGTTGTATATGTCTATATCATATGAGGCATCTGTTTTCTATTTTATCAATGCTTATTTAATTTGTGTGCATTTTCCCCCTTATTTTGATGTTTCTGTTATCGTCTATATTGTACACTGTGCATCCTCGTCGTAGAAAATCTATCTTTACCACATTTATTATTTGTTTGCTTCTCTTAGACATTTCTCACGTTTCCAACCAACACATTATGGTGATTTAGCATTAAGTTAGCTTTAGTACGGTATTGTATATTCTGACTTAAATTTATGGTCCGTGGTAGCGAATTCAGTTTTTGTGTTACTTGTCTAGCCTGCCCCACTTTGCTTGTAATTTTTGAATTACCATACTTTCCTGGTATTTGTATTGTACACACTTCAATATAATATATCTTAGTATATGATCTCTTCCTTGTTCTCTAAATACTAAGTGTTTGGTCTTTTTATAGTTTATCTTTACATCATTTGTTTCATAAATGTCGACGAGCTTTCTCATCATATACCTGATATTATGTTCATCTCCCGCTATAATTACATCCTTATTTACTTACTTACTTAATCCTCTTGACTCCGTTCGGAGCATAGGGCTTCTACAATTTCCCGCCATTGTTCTCTATTTTTTGCTTCTCTCTTTATTTCCATCCACGTATTTATACTTCTTTTCCGTGTTTGTACTGGCCTGCCTTGTTTTCTTTTTCCGGTAGGGGTGTATTCTAGTGCTTGTCTGGTTATGTCGTTTTCATCTTTCCTTAGTGTGTGGCCTATCCAATTCCACTTTTTCCTGTTTATTTCTCTTGTTATGGGTTCTTACTGTGTTCTTTCCCACAATTCTTTATTAGTAATTCTGTTGGGCCAATATATTTTTCATGTTTCTGCTCCGTATAATACTACGCTTTTTACGTTTGTATTAAATATTCTGATCTAGGTTTTTGTGGACAGCTCGTTGGATTCCCATTTTTTCCGAAGCATGTAGAATACGTTTTGTGCTTTTCCTATTCTGTTCTGTATATCTTCTTCTATTTCTCCATTATTTTGCAGTATACTTCCTAGGTAACAGAATCTTCCAGTATCTTCTCCTTCTATTGATATTCCCATTTCTCTTGGTGTAATTATTTTCATTGTCTTGGTTTTTTCGGTATTTATCTTCAGCCCTATTTTCTTTGCTTCCTTCGCGACTTTCTCTGTCTTTTTTTTGTATGTGTTGCCTTTTTTTCGGATAGCAGGCAGATGTCGTCTGCGAATTCAAGATCCTCAAGTTGTCCAAATGCGTTCCATCTTATCCCGTTTTTATTACCTGTAGCCTTCTTCATCACCCAGTCCATCAGTAGGAAATATTGTAGGGGACAGCATACACCCTTGGCGTACCCCACTTTCAATTTTTATTTCGTCTGTCAATGTTCCATTATGTATGATTTCAGCGGTGTAATTTTCATAAAACAGTTTGATTATCCTGATATATTTGGGTGGGATTCCATAATTGTTTCCACATTCTTTCTCGATTGATTCGGTCGAACGCGTTTTCGAAGTCGATAAAGTTGATGTATACTTTGCTCTGCCATTCCACGGTTTGCTCTATTATTATTCTCATCGTACAAATATGGTCTACGCATGCTCTTTTGGTTCTGAATCCTGCCTGGTTTGCCTTATTACTTTGTCTATTTCTCTTTTCATTTTCTCTAATATTGTTCTCGTCATTATTTTGCTTGCTACACATAGCAGGGTTATCGCTCTCCAATTTCCGCATTTAGTTAGGTCTCCTTTCTTTGGTATTTTTACTATCATGCCCTGCTTCGATACCTTCGGCAGCTGCTCTTTATTCCATATTTTATTTATTAGTGTGTGTAATATCTCAGTTGATGTTTCTATATTGGTCTTCAGCAACTCCGCGGTGACATTGTCTATGTTTTGTTGCATTTGTTTGCATTGTCTATATGCTGCCTTTCCATTTTTTAGTTGTTCTATTGCACTTCTTATTTCTTCTTTCGTAAATTCTGCCATTTCTAAGTTCAACATTATTTCATTTCCTTCTTCTTCTTCGAGCTCTTGATCTATTTATTGTTGTTTAGTTTGTTTAGTTCACTAAAGTATTCCATCCATCTTTCTATAACTTCTTTTTCGTTTTTTATTATTTTTCCATTTTTATCACGCTCATGTGCATTATTTACGGTTCTGTTACCTTTGTCGCTAAAGCTTTTTGTCGTTTCATATAATGTTTTGCTATCGTTATTTCTTGTTGATTCCTATGCCATTTTCATCACTTCCTCTTGGTGTTCTCTTTTGTCTTTCCTCGCACTTCTCTTCACTTCTTTATTTTTCTGTCTATATGTTTCTTCGAGTACTTTCTTATATTCCTGGTTTTTTGTTCCTAGCATATTTTGTTTTAGATGTCTTCGTTCTTCAATCGTCTCCCAGGTTTTCCTGGACATCCATGTTTTATTCGTCCCTCTTTGAGTCCTTATCGTTTCTTTTGCTGTTTCTTTGTATATTGTTTAATTTTACTCCACATTTCTTCTATATTGCAGTTCATCATGTTTCCCTCTTCGGCATATTTTTTTCGGAGCCTTTTTCTATATTGTTCTATACTTGCTATATCTCTGGTCAGCCATTGTATGTTATATTTTTCTTTTTGAATTTTATATTTATTTGGTGTTCTTGTTCTTGCTAGTTTTATCTTTATCTTTGCTCTCATTAGTTTGTGGTCTGACCCTACATCTGCTCCTCTCATAGCCCTGATGTCTAGTAGATAGTGTCGCCACTTTCTTTCTATAGCAATGTGGTCAATCTGATTGTTTGTTTTGCTGTCGGGGGACGTCCAAGTTACTCTATGTATGTTTTTTTTTGTGGGAATAAGCTGCATCCTAATACTAAGCTATTATGCATGCAAAAATCTATCGGTTTTTCGCCATTTTCGTTTTCTGTTCCTATTCCTTCTCTTCCCATTGTCATTTCTCTACCTCTATTTCTTGTCCTATCTTTGCATTCATATCTCCTACTATTATCAGTATGTCTCTTTTATTCTTCTTTTTTTATTAGCTCATACGTTGTTTGTGTGAATACAAAACAGAGAAAATGGTAACTAAGTAAATAAAATAATAACAACACACAAGCGACCTGATAAATGCAGTGCACGCACACTACAGTACTTTCTAAGTATATTTTGAATAGTGTAAGTATGGGGTTTGTATATATATATATATATATATCTCCTTAATGGTGAATATGTAAGGCCTATTAACGTCAGTTTATCGAGGTTTTTTTAAGAGATTTTGTATTGCTACCGTGTCAAAAGCCATCTCTAAATATATAAATAATAGAGGCGTCTAGATTTTTAAACTTATTTTCTTCCGTTATTTTCTTTATGGAGGTGTTGTCAGTCCTGCAATAAATCCGCTTTGTTCCTTTTTTATTATTGTTTCATGCTCTGTTGTTTTCTGGATTACCTATGCGTCCGTACAGTCACATTCCCCGATAAATAATTTGCACATCAATTTGTGATGATTGGAAATAAATACTTGAAAGGCCTATTATGTTTCTATAAAAGTGACTGAGATTGTGACTCGTTAAAATGAACAGAATCATCAACGATGCTGATCAATACGCAGTGGTTCTGTTATAAAGGTTAAATTAA
Organism: Limonius californicus; assembly: GCA_014611495.1. NCBI lineage: Eukaryota > Metazoa > Arthropoda > Insecta > Coleoptera > Elateridae > Limonius > Limonius californicus. The sequence goes on along the minus strand of JABXWE010032416.1, from coordinate 8,413 downwards.
TGCTTTCAAGAATTTGAATAACAATACCATTCTACTGCGGGACGCTAATAAAGGCATTTGCTTGAATATACCAGCATTAGTTGATTAAACCCTCCATTCTCTCATTCCAATTTTTATTTATTAAGATACACTGCACTCATAAATATTTGTCCCTATAAAGACGAAAACCTATTTTTCTTTGGGTTGTTTTAAATAATTCCCACTAATTTTATGTTTCTGAACTACTTACGGTAATAAAGGTTTCCATTTGAAGTGCTGCCCTCTAAACTTGAAGCACAGTTTTGACCAGTATGTAATGACAATCAAGTATCATCACAATTATAAGTAACTAATGACCATCCATTCAAATTTGCGTTGTTCGTGACAGGTAGTTACGTAAATTGTGCTTCAGAATACAAAACAAACAATTTTTTCATGCAATTGCGGCTAATATGATTACATGGTCAAAAATGCCCCAGTTTCTATAACGTGTACTTTAATCGGGTCCATATTTTAGCTTGCATGACCAAAGAAAATTACCGCTTATGTAAAAAACGTGTCTTTTGGACAATATGGAGGACTTTGAATTTACTAGTATTAAAGGTTCCTTCTTAAAATAGAATTATCCGCAGGGCTCAAAATTGTTCGATCAGCCTATATCAACCACTTGATTAACCATTTTTCATTCATTTTATTAGTAATGGAAGTAACAATATATTCCACAACAAGAATCGGGAAGTACTAATTTCGTTTAAGTGTAATTCAATACGAAAATAAAGTTTTTACCGTTTTTAATTTCTGTGTATTAGATTTGCATTATTAATAAGCGATTAAGAATAAACGAAGTAGTTTGTAAGAATACCATATATTAAGCAACACAACCTAACATTTTTTAAATTAATGATAATACGTGCAGAATTGGCAGCAGAATTAATCGAATTACCCCACTTCAGAAGATATTTTTAGAACCCATTCTCTGTTTTTCGTTTCAATTTTTTAAAGCACTTCATTATAGATATACTTAATAAATGACATAATCTAACATGTTTAACGTTTGTGTACTGAGTAAAATCTGTTCTCATTACATACATATACTAGCAGCATGACATTATATACAGTTTGTCCCAAAACGTACCGGCTATATTTCAAGGATGAATTCCAGAATTTATTAGGGTCGGAAAGTTCATATAAACATATGTCCTAAACGTAACCATTACTGATCTAGTTGCCATGATCCCGCCTTTTGTTTGGTAACTTTTGAACGTGGTTTTCAACAAATTATTGTTTGTAAGTTGTCAGTTTATTACTGTGATACTGAAGTTATTGGCTTCTTCTTTGTATCCTTATTCCCATCGTAATTCATATGTAATTCACAATGTCAATGTTATTTTCAAATGAAGTATATGCAGATATTCATTATGTTTACGGTCTGTGTGGTGGAAATGCTTTAGCAGCACTACAAGCATATCGTAGAAGATATCCCAATAGAAGACACATCGACAACTGAAGGAAAATGGCACTTTCAATGTAAGACATGCAGTCGGCCAAGGAGTTATCCGTAGATTCATAAACGATGATGAACAGGTTCTTGATTTATTACAATCATCTTTAATTGCGCAAAGAATTGCATTACGTACTGGAATATATAGAAATCAGGTTTGGAGAATAATAAGAAGTACTCGCTTACATCCATAGCATCATCAAAGAGTTTAAGCTCTAGGTAATAATTTCGAAGCTCGTTTACGATTTTGTAATTGGGTACAAAATAATCAAAACCCACCGCATATTCTATAGCGCCAGCAAATCAACCTTACGAACACCAAAAAAGCCCCTGGCTATGACTTGATCGTAGGTGAAATAATGCAGCATCTGTCAAGAAAAACAGTGGTCCTCCTCACCACCATATACAATAGTATATTGAGATTAACGTACTTCCCACTGCAATGGAAGTATGCTAAGATTACTATGATCGCAAAGCCTGGAAAACCACCCAACCTTCCATCTTCCTTTAGACCGATAAGCCTGTTACCTCTGTTATCCAAGCTTTTTGAAAGACTCCTATTGAAAATAATAAAAAAAGCTGTTAATCTTGACCAGATAATCCCGACCTTCCAGTTCGGATTTCGTGAAGCCCACTCAACGATACACCAATGCCACCGGATCGTCAATCAAATAATAGAAAGTCTTGAAACCAAAAAATTAACTGCAGCTGCTTTCCTAGATATAAAGCAAGCCTTCGATAAGGTTTGGCATGCAGGCCTCCTGTTCAAGATCAAACTACAATTCCCAGCTCAGATCTATTTAATCCTAAAATCATACCTCACCGAAAGATTCTTCCAAGTTGTAATAAATAACTCAGCCTTGGAATACCATCAAATTAAAGCAGGAGTGCCGCAAGGAAGTGTGTTAGGCCCTTTACTCTACCTGATTTATTCATCTGATTCATCAACCACGCAAAACACTACTATTGCCATGTTTGCCGACGATGTAGCCATCGTATCAACCAGTGAATCACCTGCAGCAGCGACAACTCATTTACAGAACCACCTCAATCTCCTACAGGACTGGACCAACAAATGGAGAGTCACAGTAAACAGTGACAAGTCAGCACAAATAACCTTCACTAACAGAAGACTTGTGTGCCCTCCCTCCAGTTTTAACAATACTCAAATCCCAACTAAGTTCGAAATAAAATATTTAGATATGCACCTTGACGAAAAACTCAACTGGGGTACGCATATCAAGAAAAAAAGACCACAAATAGACTTGAAACTGAAGCAGATGCAATGGCTAATCGGAAGGCGTTCGCAGCTTTCGTTATCCAACAAAGTACTGCTTTATAAAATCATCATAAAACCCATCTGGACTTATGGTATCCAGCTCTGGGGCTGTGCAAAAGCATCCCATACAAAAATCATACAAAGAATATAATCGAAAATACTCCGAATAATCACTGAAGCTCCATGGTATGTAAGCAACGATTCCATCCACACCGACCTGAAAATCCCTCATGTAACAACTGAAATCCAAAGATTCGCACAAGCATACAACCTCAAGTTACCAGGACATGAAAATGACCTTGTAGGGCACCTCGCACGCCAACCAGCAGCCGCAAGAAGACTTCAACGCACCTGGCCAATAGATTTACTCCCCTAACTGCCTTCTGTTAGTGTATAACCCCGGGAAGACGGTAATGGCCTGATCCCAAATCATGACATGTATATATTTAAGATAACATTTACTCATTACTCACTTGTATCTTCTGAGTAGATTGTAAATATGCAAATAAATTAAAAAAAAAAATTCTACAGACCGATCAATCTTCTTTCACACGATATGGTATCAACAATTATCATAATTTTCATGAATGGGCTGCAGTCTTCGTGTTAGAGCTTGGCTTAACGCACACTTTCCGGGAAGATGAATTGCAGTAGGAGGACCCGTAGTATGGCCACCGCATTCGGCGGACCTGACCCCATTAACTTTTTATCTCTGGGGTCACATGGAACAGATTGTTTATGCAACTGAAGTGCACACAGTCGAAGAATTACGCCAAAGAATACAGCATGCTGCCGATATTATTACGAATACGCCAGCAACAATATTAAGAACGCAGCGTCCTCTCCTGCGACGTTTCTTGTAAATTAAATAATAATAATGTAATAAAAAAAGATTTATTTCATAAAATTAGTTGAACTAAAATTTTAGCCACATAAATTATGAAATAAACAATAACTCGTTAATGGTTTAGGACATATGTTTATATGGACTTTTCGACTATAAATAAGCTCTGGAATGCATCTTTAAAATATTGCTGGTACGTTTTGGGACACCCTGTATTTGAGAGTTGTGGTACGTGTCATCAACAGTTAACTATTAGATTTGGTAATATTATTTCAATAAAGCCATTGTTTTCTTCACCCCTCAATTTAATAGTTATTTATTGTACAAGACGATAAAATTGTACTTTATCTTTGAGTGTTTTTTAGCGTCGAGACGTCAGTCGAGACGCTAATTACGCTCGAGAAGATAATGCGATTTTATCGTCGTGTGCAATACAACATTTTTTTTTATAGCAAGACTTCAAATTCAGGTGAAAAATAAAATTTCAAAGAAAATTGTAATTTTTGGCACAAAAATCGCAACTGTGTTGCTCCGTTACTACGGATATGAATTACTCTGTCAACAAATGTCAAACAAATTTTACATTCTGGTTTTTGTGGAGTGTTCAGTATTTTTGCGTTTTGTGTACGAAGTGAATACGAAATGTGCGGAAAAGAATTAACACAAGAAGAAGAAAACTAATAATGTTAATTGTAAAATTACACTTGTTGTTAATCCTTCGAATTAATGTGTTTGAATTTGTAAATTTAATTGAATAAAAAAAGTTAAAACATTTTATCTACCCTTGCTGTTAAAGTGTTACTTTATCTACCCTTGCGGTTAAAGTGATACTTTATCTACTGAAAAGAGTTGCTATAACAACATTTTAACATTAGCTATAGAAAAAAAAAGTTTTATAAGTGACATACATATGTTACTTTTATACATTTTGACATTTATGACAAGTATTTAGTATTCTAACATGGAAATTTGCCAAGGGGAGTAATGGAGTTGCCACACAGATAGTTTTCACTTAATAGCTAGACTCTTACGTCTTCTCTGAATTTTTGAAGCACTAAATTACGGGATATGAACTAGAAATATAATCAAACATATATGACATTTGTGTCACGAAATTTACATAAACAGCACATTTAAAGTTCAAAATTTACAAACAGGATTAATGAATAGTTCCACTTTAAAGTTTCATTAAATAAGACCAGATTCTTCGTCTTCGTCCGAAACGTTCAAGCACTTTATGCACATGTGCTGTGTGTCAACACTTAAGATTCTGACATATATGACATGCAATTTGCACTTTAACATCAAAATTTGTTAATGAGAGTAATAGAGTTACCACACAAAGTTTTTTCTTAATCACACTATATTGTTACGTCCTCTCTGAATTGTTTGGAGCACCTGGTTACAGGATACGAACTGACAATGTAATCTAACATATTTGACATTTGTGTCACGAAATTTACATAAACAGCACACTGAAAGTTCAAAATTTACAAGCAGGATTAATGGAATTATCACACTTAAGGTTTCTTATAGTAAGACCCTATTCTTTCTCTCGTCCGAATTTTTGTAGCTCTTTCTAGCATTTTGACAATTGTAACAAGAACTTTATGTTCTAACGTCAAAATCATAGATAAAAATAGATAGAAGGGACTCTCCCCGTTTCGTTCGAAAAACCGTATTAGCGCCACCTTATCGGCTTGGGAAGTATTAAAATTGGTTCACATATGACCGTCAGATGGTGTTTTATTAAAATCACGGGAAACTACATTATTTTAAATTACTGATATTTCAAGTTTTACTTTGTTGGAACTCATCTTAATTAATTTAGACAATAATTATTGTTAATATTAATTAATTGAGTTCTGATGACTTTCTTGATATAATAAGGTAGGCTGTTTGGTAGATTAAACAAGCCAGGAAAGATAGAAGAAAATTTTAGAAAAGATACATTATCATGAGATTAATCTAGAAAAGATGGCTTACATCGCTAATCTTTGACTGCATGAAAAGTACTAACTTACATTATTTAGGAGTTTAGAAGTGTATTAGAGGAACGAATTGTTAAAGAAGGTAATACTCTACCTGAAAGTGAGACTGCAGGAGATAATCACGGCGAGATAAATTCCTTAAATTATGAAACATGGATTACGAAGGAATTAATCCTAAATTTGCCACCAAATTTAGTTGTAGTAGGAGATAATGCGCCATACCGCAAAGTGCAAAATAAATCATGCTCCTAATAATAATTCCAAAAAAACAGACATGATCTCTTAGTTGGTGGGTTGGCGGTAACGTAGTATTCTATGTTGTATACAAATTTTATGTTCCGTTAATTTTGCATTGGCACATTAACGAAACCGAAATCAATTTAATAAATTCATGGATGCAAGAATTGCGAAAATTGTCCAGAATTGTTCTTTGAATATGTGGACTTGTCAGTTTGTCAGTTCGAAATTACTATATTATGATAGATGCGATACAGTTTCTCAGTTACTCCTGCGCCTCTACCGGCTTGGGAAGTACTAAAAATATGGTCTTAATGCGCCAATCCCAGTGTCCTCTTCTATCCCATGGGGTTATATTGTGTATGGTCAAAATTTACCAATGGTAATATTGGAGTTACACTGTATTAAAGGTTTCTCTATATATTTCTAAATTAAAATAAATTTTCATCGATAATCAATTTACTCTGACTAATATACTATTAACACATTATTCATACTATCGGTTTCTTTGCATAAAAGCAAAGTAGTGTATGAAAAATGCGTGTGGTGTTGAACATACCAAACATTTTTGACACACTTGTCTTAAAAATGTGTATTGGTTTTTCGTATTTTTAATCTTTAATCCAACGTATGACAGTTGGATCCAGATGATATGCAACACAATCTACAGTTCTTCACGTTTGTCTGTGTCTATTTTAGTTTAAGTAGAAAATTTATCGGCCGGAGCAGTGAACTTTACTGCTGATTTCTGGTGTGTAATTATTTGTACTGAATAAATTCTGACTTAATTGGGTCGATACAAATTAAGGTCCTTAATTAAAATACGACGGTTATAAGACGCAATCATTAAGACTACTAATCGACGTTATTTCTCTTTCTCCAGATTCGCCCGATTGACTAATTAACTTTACTAATGAAATAATGGGGTTAAAATTAGTGCGTACAATTTGTGGAGCTCAAGCGTGGAAATGTGTAAGGATTAAAATAGGAAAGTAAACCCTAGGATATTTTTTATTTTAGGGTATAAGTAACAAAGTCGTTTGCATATAAAGAGAAGGTGCCTCCATATATGCGGAAGGAAACACAACAAAGGTTTCAGAACGATTTTTTCTGAAGTGGGAGAGCATACAAGACCATTTTTGCATTTTAAATTATAACGATTTGAATACTCGCTTTTTAATATTGAACACAGCTCGAAGAAGAAACCGATTTCTCATCAATATTGCAAACCGCAATTTAATTTCCTCGCATTAAAAGCAGGTATTATTTAAATTATGCTGCAATGGTTCGGTAGACTATTGATTTTAAGGAAATGCTTAGTTTGAACGAAATTAAATCTAAGTTACCATTTAATTTGCTGTATTCAAATTGCTTAAGAGTATTAATTTTTTAAGATTTGAATTTGTTCTAAGTCGTCAAAGAAATCAAGCCACTGATACTTAATTAAAGAAATTATTAAATTTTTAGTTTTATGGTAAGACACAAGATATTTGCCGTTTTGACGTCATTCTAGTTTCAGACATACAAATTTAACATATTATTTCAACATTTCTGAAAAAAAAATTTTTTTGTTGCAGTGGGATGAGGATTTTTTTCCCCATTCAATCATACTATTGTCCCCCACTCCCGGAAACGATTTCGCATAACTTCAGGGGGGTGCAGGCGTCCCTTACATACTAACCATTCATGCAACATGCATCTTAAACTTAAATAAGTGAAATACGGTCGCCTCAGCCGGGGTTCGAACACGCGGCCGACCAGCCGCATTTCATTCTGACTTCAAGTGGCAGCGCGTACTGATCCACCGAGGTCCCGGGATGAGGATATTAGTTGGATTGATTGTTAGTGGTTTTCTAGCCTTTTTTCTAATCTTGAATATTTTTCGCAATCATTTCAAGTTTCTCATTTGTAATAAAGTATACGAAACGTTTGAACCTCCTGTTACATTGAAAATGGTAAAAAAAATGGATGACTCTTTTTGGCTTGGATATGTTATATAAAGAGGAATCATTACTTCTAGTTGTTGGTTTCTACTCTTGAACATTTTTCTCAATCATTTGGAGTTAGATATTCATAGAGTATACGGAACGGTGGCAACGTTCGATAGCCGATCAGACTGAGAACGGTAAAAATATACGTAGCTATTTTTGGTTTGGAAATTTTATGTAACGTGTAGTTTATGCTTCTAGTTGTTGGTAGACTTTTCTTCTACATCCAGTCCTTAAAATGCTGAACCATGATTTCTAGTTTTAATTACCCTTTCCAGTCATTCGAAGTTTGACATTCAAAGTAGAGTACACGGAATGATGGCTACATTGAATCGCCTATTAGGATGCTACGGAAATTCATGACTCCTTCTGCTTGGAAATTATACGAGCCCTAACAACTATATATTCGGACACTACTAATTTTTCTAGTAAATGGACGTAAAAGCCAACTCAAATATTTTATTGAATGTTTCTATGAACGCTTATTGCTTTAATAATATTATTGTATGTCGTTTTTAATAAAAGCTTATGATAAATTTATATAACAATGTTTATCCATTAAAAAGTAACAATAAATGCGTAATTAATGTGGCA
>JABXWE010032415.1:0-20885 GCA_014611495.1 Limonius californicus | reverse complement strand
AATTTATTAAGGTAAGTAAATTACAGGTTTTTCGTCAAGATTTCTTTCTTTCTGTTACAATTTTCATATTGTCAGATTCTAAAGCTTAATATAGACGGGACAATCCATAGGCTACTGCAATTGACTTTTTAAAAAATCACTTTGTATATTGTGAATACATTTCACATACTTTTTATTTAAATTGCTTTTCTGCAATATTTCAAATAATTGTTTTAGTGGGACACTGTCGTATGCCTTTTTGAGGTCGACAAAAATGAGATGTGTGCTTAAGTTTCTTGCCAGTCTCTTCTCGATCAACTATCTAACGGTGAAAATATTGTCTAGACAGGATCTACCTGCCCGTAATCCGCTCTATTCTTCAATTTCTTCCAGATCTTTCTCTATTCTTTCCTTTAGCACCTTGCCATACAGCCTTCCCATGGAGCTAGTAACACTGATTCCTTGATAGTTGCTGCAAACCTTTTTACTACCTTTTTTATCTATAGAACTGAGATGTGCTATATTCCAATCTTCAGGTATCTCTTGACCCTCCATAAGACATTTATTAAAGAGTTTCGCAATTAATTCGAGCAGTCCCTCTGGTCCATTTTTCACCAATTCTTTAGGAATGCCTCCTGGCGCAGCAGATTTCCCGTTTTTCATTTTCCTAAGGCTTTTCCATATTTCCTCTACTGTGACTTCATCAATGTTTTGTTGTTCTTCATATATTAGTTTTTCGTTTTGATTCCATATGAATTCCGCTCGATCGTCGGTCAGTAGCAGTTTGTAGTACTCCTGCCATTCGTTTAGATTAATCAACGGTATATTTATATTCTCTCTGACATCCTTTCTGATATTGCCACCTTAGTTCCTCCCATGTAACTATCTACTTCTTCACATCTTCTCTCCCACATCTCATTCTTACATTTTGTGACTTCTTTCTTGACCTCTCTGTTTACCCTAACATAACATACATCTTTCTACCTTTGTTGTCCCTTGTCGATAACCTGTTTTGGTACATACACTTCTTCAGCTTAGTCATTTCTTCCATTTTATTATTCCACCATTCTGGTGTTTTTGTCCGATTCATATCTTGGACACCCAAAGCTTCATGTGCTGCTTCAACTATATTACATTTAATCTGCTGGTATATTTCCATCCATTATTTCTTTCAGCTTGTTAGCTAGTCTCATCTTGTAAAGAAACCTCATAAATATTTCCCTTCAAATATTCAGTTTTACTAGAATCACAAAATTTAAAAATGTGCATTTTGTTGCTTTAAGGTACAGAGCTTCCGATATTTATCCTTTGTAAGTACTTCCTTTCTTGAAACATAAGTTTTACGTCAGGAAAATTTTCTTTTTTCTCTTTTCTCGCCTGCTTTAAAATTACATCCTGCCCACCTGGAGTCACCTCTGACAGTCAGAGGTCAGACTCAGTGAGTCTGACTCCAATTTAAACTTAATTTTCATAAAAAAAAGGGTTTCCTACAGTTTCAAGGTATTTATTGACAAGTACATTTATGAATAAACAATAAAAAGTAATATGAACATTATAAAAGTCCTCTTCTGCATTACTGTGTTTCCTCACATGGTCTTATTACCTCAAAATCTGAATTATAAGTGTCCGCTAAAGCCTGCTGTTCACTGTAGTCGCTTGCAATATTAATACTACAGTCTGCTATATTAAATTTGTTGTCACACTACTTTTCAGTTAGTCAAACTGCAAATAAAGATTTATCCCAGGGAGCTATACTATATACGCTAGCCTTTCCCAGATTTTACCACGGCACTGACGTGTCACATCTTGCAATATTTTTCTGTCCCAATTTAGCAACAAAATAAACTGTACTGTACTATAAAGTTTGATTGAAGCATATTTAGAGTTTTAAAACAATAGATCGATGAAGACCACAAAAAACCACATTCTACAGCGCTACATTTAGTGTTTTACACTGAGAAAAACGATATTTGCTTGGGAAGAGAAGTTTATAACATCTTATTTATTTTTTAGCTACCTACTGGTTATGTTACTGTTCTTATACTCTAAAGTTTAATATGACAGTGTCCCTACAATTTTACAATTTAAACAGGAATAGAAAAGTGTAAAAGAATCCGCTTATCATAACATCACCACGCACAGTCTCTTAATATAAGTTTGGGTATTGATTAGATGTGTACAAGCAGACTCCGTATAACACATTTCTAAAATCACTTAGCAAGTTGTACAAGAAACCACCACGCACTGAAAGCAAACATTCAATCAAGTACTTCCAGATTGTATAATTCTAGTAAAACAAACAACTACATATATAAAGTCACAAAGGCTTTATTATTATATCCATATTATTTTCCTTAAAAAATATGCACAAAACAGAGACTTAAATTAATGTATCTTGAAATAGTGTCCCATATTTTGGTACTGCAAAAAAAATTGTTTGCTAAAACTGTTTGTTAAACGATGGCTTTAAATACTTACAATTATCTTAACCTTCTTGCTTCACGTTCAGATTCCAGCAAGGTGAGGATGTCCCCTTCCCGGACGGGTCCCTTTACGTTGCGGATAATTTGTCGGTTTTGCTCACCAATAAATTCTACTTTTACTTGCGTACATTGTCCCTGGGAACCTGTACGGCCCAAAACTTTGATAACACGGGCAAGAACTACAGGTTTATCCATTGTAATTAATTAAAGTTCGCAGAGTACACCACGTGCTCTTACAGCTTTGTCAAAAAAGAATGGCGGCGAGAGCTGATGTTAGGGATTTTTGGTATTATGGTTTTTCTCTAAACCCGTGGCTAAAGTAGCGTTAACCAGTAGTTCACTAATATATTTGATGATGATAATGTTGATTTGAAAGAGCGAGATCTAGGACGCGGTTTTCCTAGCATCTCTATGCACTTAGGCCAATATTAATGAAACTTTGGAACACGGTTTCAGATCCGCAAAGGATCATATATCAAATTTAAAATCAGCCGGGATCTACAACATCCCATGCTCTTATTGCTCACACTACATCGGACAAACTGGTCGTTCCATTGAGTTAAGATTGCGACAGCACAAAGGTGACTGCAAACACAAACGCATCACAAAATCTGCAGTGGCTGGACATACTGGTTTAACTGGACATAAGATGGACTACGACAATGCTAAGGTATTCGTCAGAGTACCTCATTGCTTCCCTCGTATCATAAGGGAAGTAATTGAAATTGAGAAACAACCTAACGCTTATTAGACTCAGTAAAGTTTGGACTCAAATAGTTTATCCTCTAAGGACTCCTAAGCATCATCGATCTTACGATCACGCTCCACCGGACCCGTCTTTGCCCAACGGTGACAGCCAACCAGAACTCCGTCGTTCTGCCCGACTGGCTCAAAGAGGTTCAAATACCTCCGCTTCCCGGATTTGAGTTCAGTGTTTTATTCACTCGGAAGATGCAAGCTGGAATGTCTTGCGAAACGTTAGTTTGTATGGGTTCACAAACAGCTAACGGGCATAATCCGATTAAGTATTATTGTTCTGGCAAACAAAATTCACTAAAATCAAAACCTTGTCCGCCCCAAGTTTGATTAATATAAGCACACGGCCCTATTTAGGCAGCTAGGGCCTATGAACAAATATTACTCAAACTTCTACAGCAACAGGTCGGTGCTTACCTGATAATGCTGTGTGTAGTTCCCAAATGACGACACGGTCTTAGCCGAAAGTAAATTGTAATATTGACAGATCGAGAAACCGCGAAAGCCTCAAAGAATATAAACATTAACCTTCTTTAAATACTTTACATAAGTTAATATTTCTGAATTTCTTTCATTTAACTTTATGTAAGAGTTTATTACTCAGCTGCTGCTGGCTAAAACATAAAATAAACGTGGTGGGAAATTCCACAAGCAAAATTGCTAGTTTTTTGACATCGGTAGGTAAAATATGTTTAACTTTTACGTCTTTAACATTGTAATTTAATTTTAAAGTACTTTCGGTAAATATGGATATCATCGTCATTATTGGACAAACACTTATGTTATAGCTACAACAAATGGTTGCCTTTTTTTTAAGTGTATCCAACAAGATGCGTGTTTTAAACTGATTTGTATAAGGAATATCACTAAGGAAATACCTGAAAATCAAACAGATTACGATATTCGTTCAAGATTGTGTAGCCAGATACAGTTTAATGGTACTGTAGACACGGCGATTGCTTGCACTTTCACAGCTGACAACCTAAAAACTAAAATAAACTGATATTATAAACTACTAAAAACACATATATCTAATATTAGATATATGTAAAAACATGGCAGCAGGGTTTTGGAAAGTTTGCTTTAACAACAATTTAAACACAAAATTCAGCTCGCAGGTTTATATTTCAGTTCGCAATGGGCATCACATAAGAGGGAAACCCCCTGGAGTTGCACGGTCCTTAGAACAACGACTTGCAGGTGCTTTTAAACTATATTGATTGCACCAGAAATAGAATTTTTGGGGTTATGTTTTACAGAAAGAAACTACAAAGATCCAGAGTTACATTATCGGGTGGATATTGGGCTTCCTCATGCTTCATATTCTAGAAGCGAACAACTTAGGAAAAGACTGGAAGTTGTAAAAGCAAACCGTAAAGATGTGAAGCTGGAAAAGTTAGCTAGAAATAGAAAACGTAGGTTTACAAATTTTGCTGCCATACTATGTAGTAATGGATTTTTTTTTAGTTTTAATGAACCTTGATGACACAAGGCAAGAATGGATGCAAAATGCAGGCCAATGTCAAATTAAGGCAACGGCTGACCACTATGGGGTTTTTGAGCATTTATTCGGTGATGCCTATTTTGTTCCTCGAGTACCGTTAACGGTAGTTTATGATGTTGCTGACGCATTATTACCAGTTTATTATGGAAATGTGGTCAAACCATTCCAAGCCACTAAAAAACCAGAAATATCCTTCGAGAGTGATGACAAATCATTGTGGACTTTAATTTTAACTAATCCTGATGGACATCTTACAGATCAGCAAGCAGAATATGTCCATTGGTTTGTGTATGTAATTTAAGGTTTGATGTTATAATTGAGAATTAAAAAACACATTTTTTTATAGAGGTAATATACCTGGAAATAATATATCAAAAGGTGAAACTGTTATGGAATATTTACAACCATTTCCACCAAAGGGTACGGGATATCATAGGCATATTTTTGTATTATACAAGCAAGAAGGAAAAATAGATTATTCTTCATATAAAAAAGAAGGATCGTGGTAAGAAGCCAATAATATTTAATTTATTTTCTTATTTTTAAGAAGTTAAGTATTGTTAGAATACATATTTCAAAGAATGTTTAGTGCTTGTCAGTCTGAAAAGCCCCTGTTTATATTAGAAAAATATATATTTACATAAGCAATTACTAATAACTTATATTTTTAGCCTCCGGCTATCTGAAAGAACTTTCAAAACGCTAAACTTTTATAGACCGCTACAGGACAATTTAACTCCAGCAGGATTGGCTTTCTTTCAGGCAACTTGGGATCCATCACTGACCGATTTCTACCACAAAACTTTAAGCAAGTTTAAAAAAAATCAAAAATATTGCATTCATTTTGTAACCAAACATTCAATTCCAGAAATGAAAGAACCAGTATTCGAGTATGATTTCCCGAAACCGTACATTAGGCCGCAAGAGTGGTTTCCCAAACGAAAACCCTTCAATATTTACATGGACAAGTACCGAGATCCTAAGCAGATTAACAAGGAGTTTTTGGTTTGCAAACTGAAGGAAGTGCATCCTTTCAAGCCGACTCCACCACCTTTGCCTTATCCTAATGCAGTGTATTTTGAAGGGTATAAACCCTCGTGGTTGAAAGTCGAAATTATGAAAGCAAGGTTGAAATGGGGAAGAGTAAATGATATAGAATAGTTTTAAAATATAGTAAGGTTAATGTAAATTATAACTTGTTATTATTTGTGAAAATAGTTGAGAAATTGTGTATTATAGTTGCTTTTTCTAATTTTTGCAAATAAATAATATTTGATCTTTGTAATATGACTTATTATAATAATAATTAATAATAACTGATTGTTTAATTTATTAAAAATGATTGACACAGGGTAATACTATTGGGAAGATTATCCAAGGGCAAAACTATTGGGTAATGCACGGTAAGTTGGCCATATCTTTCATATGGTCCCACAAATAATAAACTAAACAAGTTAAGTCCGGTGATCTTGGGTACAAGTGCTGCTGTTCTCCTCTATCAATTACACATCCTTTAAATCGTTGATTCAAAAATTGTCTTATACGTAACACAAAAGTGCGCAGGGGCACCATCGTGCTGGAACCACATACCGTGTCTGATCGCCAGAGGGACATCATCTAATAATCCTCCCAAATGATCTTCCCGAAAATTTAAATATCTGTCGGCGGTTAAATGATTCTCAAAAACGAATGAGCATGTTATCAATAATTCCACACCAGATATTCACTGAAAACTTACGTTGATAATTTGATACTGTGTTTTTGTGTCGATTCTCCAAATCCCAAGAGTGGCTGTTCTTACTGTTCACTAATCCATTCCTTGTAAATGTTGCCTCATCCGTGAATAAAATTCTATTACATAGGTTTCGATTTTTAATGATCCAGCTGCAAAATTCCATACGATTAGCGAAATCTGTAGGTAAGAGGGCTTGAACAGGCTGGATATGAAATGGATATAAACCATGACGTTTTAATGTTTTCCAAACTCGTATTCGTGGTCCATTAACTTGTGCAGATACACGGCGAACAGAGGTGCTGGGATTATTATCAATTTCTCGCAGTATGTTAACGTATAGTGGGCCTAAAATAGCTTTACCGGTCATCGCACAGAGTGATGGACAGAGAACGTGGGTGTAAGAAAGTGACAGAGTACCTACAAGCGTTACGAGCCGTGTACACTTAGCAACGGAAGTTTAGAAGTTAGCTTCCAATAGAATCGGGAGTAAATCAAATAACCAATAAGTAACAGCACAAAACAAACAACTATGATAAATTTAACAAAATTAATAACAATACAACAACAACAGCGAAATAACAACACACACACACACACACACACAAGAATAACAATAAAAAAAACCGTAACAAGATAAGACTTTTTCTTTAACTGTACTAACGATCTTCACGCCTTGAAGTTGAAGCAACAAGTGCATGCGCTAGTCCCCACCACCATTTTGCCAGTGCGCACATTTCCCACGGGCCGGCAGAGCCAAGTTAGGGCCACTGTACTGTAAATGCCGCAAGGTAAATGCACTCAGCCACATTAAACCGTTTTTGCTACATTTTAACCAAAATTCTTAATAATTTGACGTGTGTAAGACAAATTTGACGTTTTTCAAAGTACTCGAACGTCGCTGCTGCCATCTAGCGGCCAACATTTCGTTAGGCCCATATCAAACTCAAGTGACAACACCATACAAAGGGGGTGGAGTTTGGTTTCCATGCATCTTGGTTTCTATGCATCTTGCCAGACATATTACATAGTATGTTTAACACCATGAATAGTGCTACAATTTTTGGAAAAATTAAATTACCTACGAGTTCAGTAGTGTTGGTATATATCTACCAGGGGTGACTATTCAGGGTATGCTAGGTGTTAACACACACGATTTTTAAATACGTACAAGTATAATGGGATTTTTTATTGAAGAAAGTGAATGTTTTCTCCACACCTGGAAGTCTACAATAAATGGGGAATGAGAAACAAATTACTAAAACCAATAATATCTGTTGAGCAATTATTTACAGATTTTATTTTTACTTCAAGCTGGTTATCATTCCACTTCTATGTATTTGTTATGTAAATATCTGTGTGTATAGTTTTTTTTTTATTATGCCGCTTGCAGTCAGTGACCAATTATCAATTATTCCTGTATTGGAGAAAACGGTAAAAAATTAGTAGAATTTAAATTTTATGAATAAATGATATAGAATGGAGTAAATCTACTAGGGATAAAGAAACTGATTATGTGCTGTACCTCCTGTGTACTGGGGAATTGAATGCAAATCAACAAACAATTTGTATTTCCAATCCAATTTTTTTATTGTAATTCTATGGAAATTCTTTATACTTCCTTCAATTGTTGTTAAATCCTACTATTTTTTACCATTCGTTCCGATACAAGAATGATTGACTGTAGGTGATTGCAAGCAGCAAATAAACAATACTATACCTATAGTTATAGTACACATAACAAATTCAATAATATGTGCAAGTGAACTGAAATAAAAACGAGATTGAAGTAAAAATAAAATCTGAAAACATGTGCGTAACTTACAGGTTTCCATAATAATTTGTTGCTCAAAATGGATTCTGCATATTCTAGTTTTATTTTTTTGTTGCTAAATGTTATAGCAGTAACTTTTCCCCAATGAACTGGTCTTTTAGGCTAGGTGAAAACATTCACTGTCTGCAAATATGTATTTTGTTCGATATTCCAGAAGTAAATCATTATACTTTTTAATCATTCCTGGTATCACAGTTACTAAAAAATTTCAGTATCAGTATTTTTGCAAATATTTATAATTTCTTTATTATCGCTCTGGGAATCTTCAATTTTCAAACCAAAAGGTAACCAATCTGTTTTCCGTTTAAGAAAATTAGTGGCGCTAATGTATACTAGATTAGTAATTTGTAAGCTGTTTGATTTTCGTTATAATGCAGTAAATAATTTGTAGTAAATATCAATTGTCATTTTTTCGTGGTAATATTGTATATATATTTTGAAACATCTTGTATTGATTGTAAATCCCTTTGGGTACTTCTGCGCATGCGCTGCTTTTGGTCATCTACTGTTTCTAAGATCTATTAACTGACAGATACACATAGTTATTGTTGTTACCAACGGAAAACGTCTGTAGTAATGTAAATAAAGTAACCTCCCCTTCCTTAATTCCAAGCAATTCAAAGTATTAACTATGTGATGCGAATAACCAGAGACGTAGGAAAAATGGGCTCTGAAACCGACTCTGTTGTTATTGAAGATTCTGATGATTCCCTGTTGGATTTCAAAGAGGTTTGAGTGAACCAAATGTTGCTCCTGGACAAGCTAATGACCACTTAATTCAACAGCTAAATGATCTCGAATATGACATTCCCCCCGTGGTACCCCCTTCCCTGGAAAGTGTCCTGTGGGATATGGAATCGGAGGAAGGCAGTGACAGCACCTCATTACATTCCTGGCAAAGTTTCACTCAGAAACTGCGATCAATGTTGTATCATGGCATTCTGCAAGGAATTTCTTCACAAGTCGCTTCAGCTGGGGTTGATAATACAAAGGATGTTGTTTTAAAATCGGTCAATGATACAGCTTTGTTTTAGGAACGTGTTGGTGCTGGTTTGCCAACCGTTATAACGAACAGCGTGAAGTATGTTGCTGTGGGGACATCCCATGGATTTGTGCTTGCCTTTGATTCTGATCAGAAGCTGTGTTGGTGCTGCCATGACCTCAACACCACTGATCAGGGGGCTGTGTCGGCTTTAGCATTTAATTTAGATTCTACTAGACTGTTAGTTGGGTAAGGTTTAACTTTAGTTAGTCGTGTGTAGGTAACAAGGTATGGGGTGTTCCAGAGTTTTCCTCGTTATTTAAAGAACCATTATGAACCTGTTTATGTAGAATTTCCAAAAGAGCTAAATTACAATTGAAAAATTAAACAAGGGGAACTAGGAAAGATTTTTACTTAGGCATTACAATAGAACTTTATTTAAGTCCAACACATTTGTCATTTATGGAAAGCAAGTTTTTGGTCATCAAATTAAAGTTTATTTAAAGAATGGATCGGGTTATGAAAAATATAGAAACAAAGTATTTCAAAACTTTAATTTAATAATTGGTTGGTTAACCTTCCAGTAGTCGCACCTTTTATCTGGACACCAGTAATCGCAGTAGATCTTTCAGACTCCTTGATATTCTGATTTTTTACACTCGTACTGATTGAAAAATATTGCTCATTACTGAATATATTTGTTTATTAGGATAATAAAACACATTCATCACAAAATTTTAACTTCTAACTTCATTTGAAAATTCACAAAATAATGACAAAGCAAAATGTACATTTCTTGACATTATCTTAATGTTTTTTGTTTTTTCAAATATTACTTTAAAAATGCCATATGTCATTATTGAAATAATGAAAATAAAGTTCATTTAGTGTAAAAAAAAGAATCAAATGATTTAAATCAGCTCAACCATCACCATCAATATGTATTCACTTACAAGGACACCTCACTTGACTCACATTTACTCATTTTTTTCACAGCAATCTTGGCAAACAACGAAGGAATGTTCCAAACACAAGTACATTTTACATTTTACACAATAATATCTTGTTTTTCTCTTCCTACTGTTACACTTATAGCAGTTTCCTCTATGGTTGTCTCTTTCTTGCATCTCTTTTGCTTCTTGAATACCCAAAATTTTGTTTATTCTATTAGTTATGTTTCGCGGAATATTTTTGTTTATTGCACACTGTCTCAAATGTTCGTCAATAAGTTCAAATGATACTCTTTCCAAAAATATTGCCGTTGCCGTAAATTTACTTTCGTCAACGTTTGCTTCAAATATAACCTGGGAATTTATACCAGCCACGTTCAGAATACCAAAAAAACTACCATTGGCCACCGCCTTGTATTGCGAGCGCAATTGTACGATGCCCATAATTTGTCCACCCTAACTACCCCTCCCTTGGTTTGATTATAGCATGTTATTATTTCAGGTTTCAATTTTTCTCCAGTATTCTTATCAGTACTGTCATTTTCATGTAAACTTGATAATAAAAGAACAACTTTGCCCTTTTTGGGGATGTACGAAACTAGCGTCGAGTTATTTTTGAATCCAAACATACTTGAAAATGGTGGGCGTACTTTACCGTCGAGAAAAGGGGGTATTTCTCGTTTATTTTTCCTAATTGTTCCCACAATGGTTAGCCGATGATTGAGTAACATATCATCTACTAAATCAGCACTGGTGAACCAGTTATCTATGGTAATATTTCTTCCAGTATTCCATACAGGTTCACTAAGCCGTTTAACGATACTACCTGGATTATTATTTACTTTGAATGGTCCCGTTCCGAAGTATACCTCCATATTTTTTGTATAGTACATTTTCGCATCTGATAGAACAAAAATTTTGACGCCATATTTATTGGGCTTACTGAGAATATATTGCTTGAAACTGCAACGTCCCCTAAAAGCCTCTAATTTTTCATCTATCGTCAGGTATTCAGATGGAATATAGGAAATTTTAGTTTTCGACAAATCAAAAATTTGCCGTACTGGTGTCAACTTATCTGTTGCCCTCCTATCGATTCGAGTATCTTTATCGTCAAATCGTATGTACCTCATTAGAAAACGAAATCTCACTAGAGACATAGTAAGTCCGAAGATCTCTATGCCCGTGCCATTTATCGCCCACAGTTGCTCAGTGTTTAGCCTACCACTCTTCTTAACCCCAGCGAGATAGAGAAGACCAAGCAGAGCTAAAAGTTCACTGCGACTCGTTAATTTGACATCCCTTTCCCGAGAAGAGGTTGCTACGTTTCAAGAAATAAATTTATTGGTATTTTCAACAATTATGTTGATAATTTCTTGATCAAAAAAACATTTCCAACAATCTAAGGGAGTATTTTTTCCATTAGATCAAGGAGTGACTCCCGGCAAGTGAGTTACTAAATTATGTGATCTAGTTCTAACATTTTGTGGTGGCTTAACTTTTCGCCACTTAGATTTACCATCTTTTCCCAAAAACCATGGTCCAGCGTCTACTTCCTCATTTTCAGTATCAGATAACTCTTCCTCAGTATCGGATTCTTGATCTCGAGTTTCATAATTATCAATATCCTCGTTTACATGTTCATCATCGTCATCAAGTATCTCTTCGTTTGTCGAAACTTCATCGAACAAACGCAAAAGGCGAGCTTGTACCGCTTCGTAATTGGACATTTAATTTTCTACAAAAAAAAAATTGAAAGTTGAAAGAAAGCAATGCAGAAGTTCAACTTTCTTACCTCATAAAATAATATAACAGATAAACCGTTGGATAACACACAAACACCCCAGGGGGTCTCTCAGAACTACACAGGTGGTAACTCTCGAAAGAATACACCTAATATAAGGTTAGGTTAGAGGTGTGCGCATTCGTATGAGCGTAAGAGAGTACTCTATCGAAAGGTACCGAAAACGACCGAGCGTAAGATAAAAAATTACAGAGTTATAGCTGAAATAAGAATTTTTAGATCTGTGAGACCCCGTGCGACTACAGGAAGGTTAATAGCAAATTTGAGCAGATTTTCTTCGGAACCGTAAAAAATGAAAATATATTTTGTAATTTAATTTGTTTTGTATATCTTAACAGTTTCTCACCTTACAGTGGTAAGAAAAAGTAAAAACATTGAGCTTTTATTTTTTGTTTTCACAATGTTTCAATAATAGACTGCTTTATGAGAATTTTGTGCAGACCTGTTGGAATAATACACTAAACGGCAAAAAAACCGGATCACTTACAATTTAATGATTTTATTTATTTATTTTATTTTATTATGCAAATATATTGGTCAAAATAGGTAACTAGCAGTAGGTTACAACATTTTCACCAGTTTCAATTCGTTTAATAAAATTTAATAGGTTATTATTACAAAAATGAGAGGAAACTAAAAGTTGCCAAAACACATTTAGGTAACAAACAACAAACAAACTTATTGGAGAGGCTATCAATAGCGCGTGTTTCCTCCTTTTGCCCTAATTACAGCTTCCATCCTTCGGTGCATACTTCAAATAACGCCCTGAATGTCGGTTTGAGGAATATTCTCCCACTCTTCATGTAGAGCAATCCGAAGATCGTTTACATTTTCCGGAACGACTGCATGACTCCTAATGTGTTTTTTCAACATATCCCAGACATGCTCTGTAGGGTTTAAGTCGGGGCTGCGCGCTGGCCAAATCATAAGATGGATTTGCACTTGCTCAAAATATTCTGAAACGATACGCGCCTCCATAAATACGAACCCATCACCAATAAACAGAGCGTATGGTACAACATGTTCCGAAAGGATCTCTTCAATGTACCTACATGTGCTTTCAGAGATCCATTTTCAATTAAAATTAGCTGTATGCGGGCGTTAAAAGATAAGCCAGTCCAGACCATTATCGAGTCTTTGTGAAACGGTGTCCTTGGAGAAAATGTACATTCGAAGTAGTGTTCTCCTGGCCTTCTCCACACTTTCCTTCGATCATCTGGGGACCGTACAGCGACTTAGGATTCGTCTGAGAATAGAACATTGCCCCATTGCTGCTCTGTCCAATCTACGTGTTGTCTTGCAAACTGTAACCGAGCAATTCTAGGCGTGTTGCTGGTTTGAAAGACCCCAATCCAGCTTCCTTGAAGCGTCTTCTTACCGTTCGCTCGCTTACATTATTCCCTCGCACCTCCGCCAACCGATTTCTTGCCATAGGAGCTGTTAAATGACGATCTCTTAAGACCATATTTACTAAAAATCTACCATCACGGGCCGTTGTTACTCTTGGCCGACCTGATCCGGGTCTCCTTGTATAGTTTTGGGTTTCTTGAAACTGAAGGACAGCTCGATGAACCCTTGTGTAAGGTACATGAATAGCTCTTGCAGCATGTCGAATGCTGCGCTCGTGTTCCACTAGAGCTACAATCCTGGCGACATCTTCAATACTTAATGGCATTTTTCGATGCAGAATTAAGTAAAACAATACACTAACCCAACTGAGAACAGATCAACAGAAACAATTGCAATATTGCTACATAAAGTGTAAACAAAAAATACAGCTTGCACAATATGCATCAGTATTTTAGCAACGCTATAAAACTGGTGACAGATAATTTGAAGTTTTTGTTCCTTGACTCATCATATAATACTCCCACCTGTCAGTAGTGACTTGATATTTACACAATATAGGCACCCTTTACACTATAATCAATAAATTTTAAGTGATCCGTAAGGCCTGTATAACATGGCACAGAATTTTGTACAAAACTATGTTCAAAGTTTTGTACAAAATTTTGTATAAAATTCTGCAAGACACATATTACACATTTGTGAGCATGTGCAAATAGGTGCAAATTACGTTGACATCAGTGAGAAAACTGTCAAAATAATCATGTGACTGTCGATAAAGTAGAAATCTATCAAGGTTTAATAATAATTGTTTACTTTTGTTTACATAACCTCGAATGTTGTTTATCTTTTGTGGCTTGTATGATTTTTGCGTTTTCGGGAGGTTTTCTTTTTGTTTATAAGTTATATTCAGTTTGTGTAGAATGCCTAGCGTTGAGAGATTTTAGGTGGTACACGTGGTAAAACATTTACGTCTGCCCTCTGTGATCATTGATGAACACTAGAAAGTGGTCATTTGAGCATCGATTTGATGTTGTTTCTGAAAAAAATTCTGTAGACTTTAGAGCACGAGCTACATAATTTTGTACAAAATTTTGAACATAATTTTGCTGTATGACACGGCACAGAATTTTGTAAAAACACTTTGAACAAAATTCTGTGCTGTGTCATACAGGCCTAAGTCAACCACTTTATATGTTACAGGTTTTGAGATTGCAATAGTACAAAAAGTAAAATTATTGAGCTTTTCTTTTTTTTAAACATATCAACAATACACCATTTATAAGAATTTTGTTTTTTATCCTTGTTATGGTTGGGTCTGTTTGATCAATTATCAAATAATAATATTTAGAATAGTAGCCTATAGCATCCCACTTCGGACAAAGGCATCCCTTTCATTCCAGTTTTTCCTGTTAGTGGTCTTTATTCACCATTTCTTTCTTCTAAATTCGTTTTTTTCATCTGACCATGCTGTTATTAGCCGTCTTTTTCCTCCGTACTGTCTCGTGATATCCCCCTTGTAATCCACGCAGTTAATTTTTACTCCTTTATATCTTTCCAATGTGGCCAACCCATTTCCCATATTCATAGTTTATCACTTAGCGATTCTAAAAAGTGTCCTTTCCATTTTTGTGTATATTGAATGTAATTTTTGGTATGCATTTGTATTTAAAGACTTGAGTTTAGAGTTAATACTGATATTATACATGTTGAAAGCTTTGGATTTTAGTTTTTGTGCAGAACGATCCCCTGAAATATACAGTTTGTGACATTTTGTATTCAAGGTGTTACGAATAAATGTATACTTGGCGGGGGAACGAAGTCTGGGACATCTTGTATACAGGGTGTTGTGGGTAAATGTATGCTTGGGATGGAGAGCAAAGACTGTGACATCTTGTATACAAAACTTTATTGGCAGATGTACATTTAGTTTATTTGAAAAGCCAAAATCTATAGTGTAGTTGAAAGGGGTGGGTATCTTTAAGATTTAGTTTTTTATGGAAGCAGCGTCATGGGCTCATGGGACATCCCATATAAAATACCTAGTGTTACATTAACTGCTAAATCGGAATGTTGTGAACTAACATAATTTCTTTAGATACGAACGTGGATACATATCAATGATAGATGCAATTAATGGAGACGTTATACGAAGACTACCTGATGCCCATGCCCCGCAATCGGCAGTTCTGCATCTGCGCTTTACATCTCTCAATAGTTTAGCTTTAAGTGGCGACTCTGCAGGCTGTGTATTTTCGTTAACATTCAATAGACGCTTGGGGGTGCGGACCTGGGACTCCAAATGCCTTTTTTCAGGAGCCCGAGGGGAAGTTTGTATATTTGAGCCGCTCATACAGGGTCATGACGTTCAATTTTTAGGCCAGAACATTTTAGTGGCCATGGCAACACTTTCAAAGGTACCAAGTCAGCACCCGGTTGAAAACCTTACTCATTCAAACTTTTCTAGATCATAGTAATATCAATCAAGCCACGCTTAAAAATATTGTTCACACAGCAGCTTCCAAGAATAGCAACAACTCTGCCCTTGCTGGCTTGGCAGACGGTTTCGGTGGGCAAGGTCCTGCAGCCCGTTTTGGCGTGGGGCCGCAACAACGAGCTGAATTACACCCGGGTGGTTACAGGCTTGAACAGCAGCAAGCTAAGGCTCGCTCCTTTAAGGTCGGTCCAACTGCCTTACACCTTGTGCGCCCTCCACTGGCTCGGCTCGAGACATTTGGTTACCCTGGACACCAGTGAAAATTTGAGACTGATAGAAGTGCGCGGCCAACGTGAACTGGAGATGTTGGAACTCACGAGCGCCGGGTTAGTGTACAGCTCGGCTCACTTCAAGGCTTTGGCTTTGGGGGGAGGCGTTAGTGAAGCATTTGCCCTCGCAGGAGAACGGGCCTGCTACAACAGTTTGTCCAGCCGCGGGGATCAATTGTTGGTATTGGGAACCAAAGGTGTCCATTTAGTGAAGTTAAGGACTTGGCCGGAACGTCTGGCCTATTTAAGTGAGCAGGGGAGGTGGGCTGAGGCCTTGAATTTGGCTGCAGATGAAGGGGTGCATAGAGAGAAAGGCACCACTATGTTGCTGGAGAAATTCATGTCCAGCCTAGCTCAGAACGGGGTGGATAGGGACAGCCTTACTGCAGCAGTCAATTGCTGTGTCAAACTAAATAAAATGTAAGTGATACAGAAGATACGTGTTCCATATGTCATTACTAGGCCAAATATATATTTTTTTTAAGGCTGGAGAAGGTTGTATCGGGTATTTTTGATAGTGTAGATGTATTTGGCCTGGTAACGATTGAAACTATTGCCTGTTTATACACTAAAGAAAAAGAATTAATTAATTGTACAATCGCAAAGTCAGCTTTCAGAATCATTCATATCTTTATATTTTTCTTAAAGTCTCTTAAAATCAGTACCTAAACCTAATCTAACCTAAGATAACCCTAACCTAATCTAACATAAACCTAACTTAACCTAACCTAATCTAACCTAACCTTTTTTTCTTTTGTGGAGGCGAGGAAAATCTTCATAGACGCCCTGTAGCCCGTGCCACAGGGTGTGTTGGATTCCCTTCTCTCTTGATCTCTTGAGAAGGACCTACCAACTAAAAACCCCGTCCCCTCTGGAAACTTCCTTCTCTCTTTGGGATCGCCAGGCATTACTTCAAATGGAGGGACTGTCATCCTAGTACCTTTTACGTGGTGTTGCTCACTATGTTATTGATTCGGCTGCTGCCTGCGTCTTTCTTCCTCTTCTTTCTCGGGATTATTTTCTTCACGCCCTTTGCTATGGTCAACCATTCCTGCTTAGTCCGCAACATAATTTCGACCATGTTTTCTGTGCTTATGGGCTGACCCACGTTAGTCGTCATTTCCCGCCTTTCCGCTGTCCATCTGAGGCACTGGAACATAGTGTGTTCCGCAGTATCTATCTCTTCGCAGTATGCACACCTTTCCGACTCTTGTATCTCGAACCTTTGCAGATATTGTCAAAGCACCCATGTCCACTTAGGATCTGGGTGAGATAATAGTCCATCTCGCCGTGCTTCCTATTCACCCAGGATGGTACGTCTCGGATGAGCGTCTTGGTCCATGCGGCTTTCCCTTCTAGCCGCTCCCATCTCTATTGCCATTTTCTTCCCGTTTCTCGCTTAATTTCCAGCTTAGTCTGGCCTTCATTCTTGCTTTGCTTTATGCACCTTTCTTCCACCAGCAGCTCTATCGGAGGTACTCCGGCAATCACCTGCAGGGCGTCCGTCGATGTAGTGCCATACGCACTGCATATCCTTAATAACGTTCTGCGTTGTACTCCCTCTAGCATCTTCCGGTATTTCCCGTACTGTAGCGCCTCATGCCATATCGGTGCTCCGTATAGTATTACGGAGTATGTTATTGAGGCGATAATTCGCCTCCTACTGCTTCTCGCTCCGCCCAGGTTAGGCATAATTCTGGCAAGGTTGTTTGCAATTTGCTCGGCCCTCTTCGTGGTTGCTTGGATGTGTTTGGTCATCCTCATGTTGTGGTCGAAGTATACCCCTAGGTACTTCAGCATCGCAGTTGTCCTAATTTCCACTCCTCCGATTTCGATAGAAAGCTGCCTTATGGTTCTTCTGCCAACCAGTAGTACCATCTCTGTCTTTTGTGGAGCCAATTTCAGTCTCTTCCGTTTCACCTCGGTTCCGACTTTGTGCATTGCATATATCAGATTACCTTCTAGTTCTCCTGTCGACTGTCCACACGCTATTATTGTGAGGTCGTCCGCGTATCCGACGAGTGTAACGTCGTCCGGCATTTCCATTGTTAGGATACTATCATAATATATGTTCCACAACAAAGGGCCAAGTATGGACCCCTGCGGGACCCCACATGTCATCTCCATGTCGAGGTTCTGTCCTACCTTCATGCATCTGTCCGTAAAGTAGCTGCTAACCAGTTTTATTATGTAAGTGGATATCCCTCTTTTCTTCAGCTCCTCCACTATTCCCCTCCATGGTGCGCTGTTGAATGCGTTCTGTATATCTAGGGTGGCCATCACGCAGAAACCCCCGGATCTCCAGTCTCCGGTATTTACTCCTCTAGCTTTCTTCTTAACGACCTCCATGGCATTGATTGTTGAGAGTCCTTTCCGAAACCCAAATTGCATTTTAGATAGTCCCCCTTTCTGCTCCACCTCTTCGTTCAGCCTTTGGCATAGCAGTTGTTCGAACAGCTTACCCGCTGTATTTAACATGCATAGCGGGCGGTACGTTTGGGGATCATTTCTATTTTTCTTCGTTTTTTCGATGAGGACCAGCCTCGCTTCCTTCCAGCTATTTGGGAATTCCCTTCTGCTTAGCAACCGATTGAATAACTTCAGGCAGTATTCTGGGTGTCTATACGCCGTTATCTTGAGCACTTCTCCCAGAATGGCATCTGGTCCCGGCGCTTCCCCCGCTTTTATTCTGTTCGCTGCTTTCATTAATTCTTCTACTGTGAAGTTCGCCGGGTAATCGTTTGGCAGGCCTTCCAGTTCCTTCTCCCACTGCGTTTTGGAGTCTTTTAGGAAAAGCTTTCCAGCTTCTTCCACCATTTCTTCTTCGGTCATTTCTACCGGGGGTGTTATCTTCAGCTTCTTGCACGCGATTTTGTATCCTTCTCCCCATATATTTTCGTCCACTTCATTACATAACTTCCTCCATGCTTCCTCCTTCGCTTGTGAGATTGCGTTTTTGAGGGCATTCCTGTGTTCTTGGTAGTCGTTTTTGTATCTCTCCCTTTCCTCTTCGGATGTATTCAGTTTTCTGTTTGCTCTTGTCATCTGCCTTCTTTTCGTTAGACACTCTTTCCTTATTGTTGCTATTCTGTCATTCCACCAATATACAGGTTTTCTCCTTCCGAATATTTTTGACCTTTTTGGTAGCGTTCTATCGCACGCTTGCCGGATCTGTGCGGTGAATTCTTCCGGTGTTATCTCTTCACGTTCTTCCTGTGCCTCAATTTCTTGTTCTAGTCTAGCGGTGTAGGGCTTCTGGTTCCACCCTCCAGCCTATGGCCCTGTTTTGTCGCTTTGTTCCCACATCGGTATTTCGCGTCTTGACTTCTTAGGTAATATACTGGTGGTCGCTCAAGTTTTCTATGTCCAGTACGCCCCAGCCCACTACTCTGCCGCTCATGTTTGCGGTGGCGAAGGTTACATCTATGTAGGACGTGCTGTTCCCTCTAACGAAGGTGGGGGCGTCTCCTGCGTTCATCACTTGCAGATCCTCTGCAGCTACCCATTCAAACAGTATTCTACCCCTTCGGTCTTCAATACTTGCTTCCCATAGCCTGGATTTGGCATTGAAGTCGCCCGCCGCTATTACTTTCCTGTTTTTTCCATTGTTATGTACTACGTCTTATCTCCTTCAGTATAGTTTCGTACTTCTCTTCGGTTATGTTAGGGGAGCAATAGCAGCTGTATATTGTTATACTCCCTATTTGTACCCAGACGTATCCTTCTCCACCTGCGCTTTTTGTGACTCGATTTTGTAGGTTTTTGGTATTGTACGTTCTTATCGCGGCGCTCTTTCCGTCGTTGTAGAGCCAAGGTCCCTTGCCGATATACTTAATGTTTGGTTCGGAAATTATCACTAGGTCTATTTGCAGTTCCAGCGCAGTTTTGTGTACTAATTCGTGCGCTGGAATGCTTCTATTCAGGTTGGTTTGAAGGATTTTTATAGACATGAAGCGTTTTTTGGGCTTTTCTGTCCTCTCACCCTTGTCGCTTCATTGGCTGGTATTGCCTTCTCGCGTGGCATCTGTTTTCTGAGCTTCTCCACCTCTGCCCTATAAAGATCACACTTCATGGTACCAGCAACGCAGTTGGTTGAACACATAAGTGAACACCCTGCCATTTGGTATTCTGCGGTTGGGAAAACGTCTTAACGTATTCTCTTCTAGCGAAAAGAGCATTTCCACCTCAAAATCCGTAAACAAATACCATATCGGCATATTCGGAATGCGTAAAGACCTGCGGCATTGTAAAAAACAATTGCGAACATTGTCTGTGAAAATAAACAGCTTCAAATGTCACACACTCACTTGTTTTTAAAGTGCTGAATGCTTGTCGTCTGTTTCTGTACCCGCCAATTTCAAACAGCTATACATCCTTAACTGTTGAGAATTGGACATACGTTTATATTAACTTTTTTACTCAAAATACTCCATACTATCACCCCCTAAAATATTTACTATTCGTCGTGAATCACCCTGTATATAAATTGATAAGTTTTAAGGGTGTCTTAGAGAATTTTCATTTAATAAGAATTATTTTTTAATCATTTTTAAAATATCTAATAATTGTTTTACATTTTATCTGTAATGCCCTGGGGATAATTTTAGTTCTATTCAAAATATATAATAGATATTTTATTTAGATTTCAAATATTAAACAGACATTTTTTATGCCTTTTAAAATATTCTGAGAATATTTTAAAATCTATTCAAAATATCTTATAGATATATTAAATTCTGTTTAAAATA
>JABXWE010032414.1:0-19339 GCA_014611495.1 Limonius californicus | reverse complement strand
ACTTTTACTTAGATACTACCCAACACTGAATTATATACATACATATGCACCATAAACTGTTAAAATATGCACTATAATGTGCAAAATTTTAATTATTATGAATTAAACGATTTGATCAAATTTACTTGATTTTTGCAGTTATTGTAGAAAATCAAAAAATAAAAACAAATAAACATATTAAGCTATTACTATTACAGCTATTAAGGAATTAACTAATTAATTGCTTAATTATAGGCAATTCCAGGAAACTGAAACTCGTAACTTTATTATTACTATTATTTCATTAAATATACTTCTTCTTCTTCCGCGTACTTTGTTTCATTATAGCAATTATATATAATGTAATTTTCTAAATTTTCCAGGAGAAACTACCGTCTTCTATCGGACAATAAATGTTTATATATCGAAAATCTCCTTTCAACGTCAACTTATGTAATGGGGACATATTATAAATTAAAAATAATTTCGGATATAATATACATTAATGTCTCCATCATGAAAGTTTTCCAACAAGATATCACTTACTTGTTTAAGGATTTGAAATCCTTCAGTTTTTTTTTCAAAACGTTGGTTAACTTTTGAGTAAGTACTTTAACAACAACCGCTTTAACTGTTTTAATCGATTTTCGAAATTTTTTTAACATATTTCCAGAGTGTATCAAAGACATCAATAGTAATTCTAGTTTGGTAATCGTTGTACTTACGTAACTATAATTGGCTTGAATAAATGCTAGCTCTGTGAAAGTTTAAGGGTATTCAATGCAGTTTTTAAATCTACAAATGCAGTTGAAGAATCTCCAAAATCTAAGATAGAATTTTTAATTTTTTGAAATGATCGGTATAAGAAGTGCAGTTCCATCCACGTACTCCATCTCGTGATTACCGGTTTAGAAGGTAGTGGAGTATTTGGTAATTTTCTTTATAACTGCACCTGTAGGGATAGTTTTAAAAATGCGTTTACCACCTTATTAATTAAGTCGTTTGCAATTGGAAACCGGTCTCTAACTTCCTCCGTAACTCTGTTAATGCCATGGACCAAACAAGTTGTATGAATTATGTTTCGATAGAATATTTCTAAATTCTGCCCTGATTTGATCATGTATGCTGCAGCATCAAAAAGCATTAATAGTACCTTCTCAGCAGCAACAGCTTCTGGCGAAAACAATTTTGTTATGCCCTCCTTTACAATTCTAGATATTGTTACGCTATTGGTTTTATCAAGTTCTCTAGAACTAATTAGATAAGATTTGCAAGCTTGTCACAGTTTTAAACACTAACAAGTAAATTAGCTTTGTAGCGTACACAGGCATCGTCTGGTACATGTCTGTTTGTGAATTTTTCCAAATATGATTTAAACCAAGGATTTTTAATTTTGTTAGTGGTATTTTCACGCTAATTAACGCATTGCACAAATCTTGCAGTTTCTGACTTCCTTTTGATTTTTGTCCTTTGTGCGTAGTAGTGTTGACATGCTGACTAATTTGGAATTTCTTGTCATACGATATCTGAAACAGTTAAAAAGTGTCTGTGGAAATACCTGTAATGTAGGTATGTACGTACATGCTGAATTAAGAAAAAACGACAAAAATTGCTTACCATTTTACTGCAGGCTTTAGAAATCACTTTGCTTTCAGACGAGGTAAGTTACGAGTATTGTCTGATCCACAACGAAACTGACTGTTTTTTCGGAATTTTCACACAGAACAGCAACTTCACTTTAAACATTTGACAAAGAAAACACACCCAAAATAACTACTCCTACTACTTTTCACGATGATCTAGATGATTTTTCTACTACTCGTTTACTCTAAAGTAGGAATGAAACTAATACTAAGTACGTCTACTTAGTCACACATCAATTGGTTATTTTAAAATAAGGAACCTGCATTATTGTCATATTTAGGTGTCTGATTTTAAGCTGGAACTTCTTGTTCTTTCAGGCAGTAGATACGCTGGAATGCTAAACACAATTACTTTAATTCTTACTTTAATTCTTATCCTAGAAAGTACAATTTATTCCACTAATTTCTTTTCCATGAAGAGATAAGATTATCAGGATTGCATGAATATGCCCAAATATGAAATTAATATAAATATATGCTCAGGGATGCCGAAATACGCAATATATTCAAAAAAAAATCATTACCATTTAACTGCATTTTATCCAATACGGATACATAGGAAAGCGTTGTGTTGACATATCAGTATCATAGAATATGCATTTGCATAAAATCCGTGCCTTACACATAAATACCGCCGAAAATTGTTCCATGTAACCCGTAAAAATTCCTTATTCCAAATAGAATCCTTAAAAAAAGTCTTCAAACAAAATTTGCTTGGGGGGAAATAGTGCCCGAGTCCTACAAGCTATAAATTCTAAAAATGTTTTGGTTTTACTCGTTGCTTTTGGGTCGAGGGATCGTTGTAAATAGAAAATACAATAAAGTAAAAACATTGCAAATGTAAACATTTACTTCATAAACATATTTTTTATCCGGGATCTCGTTGTACTTGACTGTATTTCTAGTATAATATTGTGGAGTTATATTTTCTATAGCCACTCCGACTGTGGTTGTATAGAATCTCAAATACCGTCAGTGGATTTGAGAAAACAGTATTGTACATAGCACAAAATGAAAACAGTTTAACACGGGAAGATTTGATGCTTTACGCCAAATCCATTGGGTCTGGGGTACAAAATGTACCCCCTGGTAGACTAAAGGTTAATAAAAGTAACATTTAAAGGTGGGAAATATAAGATTTTAAACATTTGCGGCACCAATATGTAGCTGAAAACTGGCTATTTCTCTTGTTGAGACCATATAGCTGTAAAGTAATAACATGCTCATTTCATTATTTGGTTGCAATTACAATTTCTATTCATGTTTAGTGAAATAATTTCGTGCTGAATGATATCGATCGATGTAACTTTTAGCATTCAAACTACAAGTGGCAACTGCATATTTTCTGCATTCGTCGAAAGTTAACAAAATATCAACTTTTCCAGTAATATACAACTAAGGTATTATTATCTAACTATACAAGCAGCTAGATCCCTGGCAAAGTTATTGGAAACATACCTACATAGACTTTTTCAGATCGACTTTACCACACTTTTTTTTCATTTATACTACCGTTCCCCCCCGGAACCGCTTTCGCATTACTTCAGGGGGGTGCGGGCGTCCCTTACATACTAAACATTCATGCAACATGCACCCTAAACTTAACTAAGCAAATGCGGTCGCCCCAGTCAGGATTCGATCGCCCCGACGGGGCGACCGCATTTGCTGTGACCTCGAGTCGCCAATGCGTTCTCGTACTAGACCACCGCGGTCCCCCACTTTAACACACTATACAACATTTACTAGACCTATCTCCATTAAAATGTGTATGTTAGCAATATTATCAATTTATTGATATTCCTATAAATACAAATTTTGCTGGAGAATTGAACAATTTAGTGTATATTTAATTCTTAAATGGATTACAAAAAAATCTCGAAAAGTCGGTTTTGTCAGTACGCTTTTAATGTTTTGTAACTCATTTAATAACATACATTTAATTCTGATTTTGGACTAGCCATACCTCATAACAGTAAAGATTTCATCTAGGTATGTTTTCATTATTAATCTGCAATTCCTCATAAATGCTATATAAACTCCTGGACAAAATTAATGCACCACTATTATTTTTTTATTCCGAGATATTGATATATTTTAGTTTACTAACTGTCTTGCAAGTAGCCTACGGACCCCCATTTCAAACAAATGCTATCAAAAAATGTTTTGTTTTAAGATGACAATCGTCAGTTAAAGTCACTTTCGCCAAAAATTGATTTTAAATCTGTTCAGAAACTGCTTATTAAGACAAGTTATCTTTAGCCATCAAATTTTTTTGTTACCGGTTGTATCAGTTACGAGTGTTTTAAACTTCAAAAATGAATCGCCCAAGAAATGTATCAGTAGAAGAGGCAATAAGAGCTGCAATTTTGCTGGTTGAGGAATATTCGATGCGTTATGTTGCTAATGTGATAGGAACAAATCATTCCAGCATAAGTCGCATGGTTACACGATTTAACGAGATCGGATCTCACATTCGAAGGCCAGGGCAAGGGTGAAGACGATGTACCAAACGAAAGGATGAGCCCTTTCTTAGGCAATCCGTTCTAAGAAACAGGAGAATCACTAGTAGTGTGCCAAAAAATGAGCTTGCAGCTGTTCGCAATCTTGTGACGTCTCGAACAGTCAGCAGACGTTTAAATGAAGTTGGCTTAAACAGCAGAAGACCGGCAAAGAATCCATTACTCGCCATTATATTTGCTGCTGTATTCAAGGTAGGCTGATGTAGTAAATTTAGTAGTTTCTACTGCATATGTTGATGTTATCTGTGTATAACAAAATTTGGATTAACTTTGTGAATATTGTTCCGGACGTTATAATTTTCGAGGTTTTGTTACTATTTTAAGCAATAGACTAACAAAAGCAACTAGTAGTCTCACTGACTTCCACGTTGTAGATATTTTGGCCGTCTCTTTTTGCATCTTACTTGAACGTAACATCACTTATTTTATTGTACATTTTTGTTAGGTTCATTAGCTTAGTTAGTAGGTTTAATTTTTCCACACACACACGCACATAGCGCATTCCCGTTGTAGGCGTCTCTAAGTCCACGAATATATGGCACGAATAATCGTGAATTCATCCTGATGTATAATATGTTTCGTTCAAAGTAATTAATTGGGCTTTATTATTCATACTGTTTGGGCACTATATGTAAGGACTGTAAATATTGGAAAGAGTGGTAAAAATGTATTAATTTATAACTTTGACCAGGCATTATAGATAATGTTTCATAATCTCCGGGCAGTGTTGTATCCTATAAAGTTAGAAAATAGTTTTCAATGATTTTAGCTTAAAATGTGTACCTGAATGTGTATTGCTTTCAATAAATATTATGAGCGCTAATTCACAATGAAACAACTTCTGCACTCTTAAATTAAGTATTATACATAACATATGTAATATGGAGGTCAAAACAAAAACCGAAACTAACGACGATGCTGACAAAATACAGCGGTGTCTGCTTGATTCGTTAACAACGGTTGCGTTGCGAAAACTAAGCACCATTTTTAAAATTTGGTGTTTATGGAACCATTAATTAATTTAGAAGTAGTTACTTAAATTATACTAAAGACAATAAGTGTAACAGTAATGAATAGCAAGAATTTCTGATATATAGCATGGTGAGTGACTCTCCAATAAGAAATATAGATGACGTTTAGTTGAACTTGCCAATAATTTCTGCAGCGCAGCAAAAGCCACCTTAAACGTTGGTGAGCAGCACGAACTGAACGGCCAATTTCAATGTCACTTTCCGCAGCAGCTGATGAATAATATAACAGTCAAGTACTAAAATATGGTTAAATCATCAAGTTATTATTCGAACAAATACACCTGCGATATAACGCGAACGATAAATCACTTGTGGGGTACATAATATAAGAAACATGATTTCTTATATGTTTAACAACCACATAGGGATACAATACGTACATAATCAATCGAATCCATTCCATTTAACAATAGAACAATGACATTTAGCCGTTGCTATGCACCAAATAGGAGATCGCCAGGTCGACATTTCTGATATATTAGGAAGCCCGCAGAACGTAATTTCACGTGCCCTTTCACGCCTTAGAGAAACAGGTACAACTGCAAGAAGGCCTGGAACTCGATCTTTTCGCATCACAACACCTCGTGAGGATCGACTTCTGGTAATTAATGCAAGAATGCACCTCTTTTCAACTGCTCGACATCTACAGAAAGTGCTCCAGAATGCCACAGGAAATCGAGTCTCCGACCAAAATGTGAAAAATCGATTTTTTGAGCTAGGACTTACCTCATACCGCCCCCTGAGACGTCTTGCAAAAACTGTGTCAACGAAGACTTTGGGTGGAATGGTCAAGATGTAGGCTTCAAAAAGCGACACCATGGGATGATATTCTGTTTTCGGACGAGTCCAGATATTGTCTCAGCAATAATCCCCGGCGTCAAAGCGTATATCGTAGTGCCGGACTTGGTACCTTATCTCAGTATACCCAACCAGTCGTTGCCTTTGGTGGTGGTGGTGGTGGTCTTATGGTATGGGCTGGAATTTCTTCGGGGTGGCGTACTGACCTCCTTATCTTTATTGGTACACTCAGAGGCCAACGCTATGCCCAAGAGATAATTATGGACCGTTTTGACACGTCGCAACGCTGTTGGACGGGAATATTTTGCTTTTCTTGACGACAATGCAAGGCCGCATCGTGCTCGGGTTGATTTAAAGATGCTTTGAGATGAGGAAATAAACCATCTTGCACTTCTTCCGCTATCTCCAAACCTCAATCCCATCGAGCAAGCATGGGACCTTTTACAGAAGCAGCTGAATCATCATAATCCAAGCCCTACTACTGTCTAACCGCTGAAGGACTTAAGTTAAGTGAAAGGAGACAATAACGATTTTCATTATAATATTGATAAATTTCTTCTTTAAACGTACCTTTGTAGTAATTTTCAGGTTCATTACTAAAAAGACGTTACAGTTTGTTGTTTTGGTAATTTTTTATTATATATGCAATTGGTATTGCCTTTAAGTGTCATACACTGCAATATTACTATTCATTTTTGAGTAGTTTACTTTGTTCCGTTTTAACGCGCAATTTTTTAAAATTGTCATTACGGTAATATTTAGGGTCCTTGTATGTCTTATGTTAAAACATGACTTCAGAGGAACACTTTTGTATGCATCATAAGAATTACAAAATTAATAATTTTGTAATTATCGGCATAACTATGAGAATGAATTGCGATACCATACAGAGTGTCAACTTAAAAACATACGATGCGTTACATCTATGTAAATAATATAGATATTGAATTTCCTAGAAAACGTTTTTACAGCGTAAGGTAACCGTCCCCTTAAGCTCTACGTATCCCAACAGAAATATTTTAAATAGCCACCCCCACTTTGTAATACTACTTACAAAATATTATTTAAAAGTAGTATTCATTTTGTTTCCGACTCATTTCGGAATAGTAAAAAACTAAACTCAAAAGGTTCTGTCCCATTATTGACATCATATTTCAAAATATTAGTTTAAATTGCTCAAAATGATATCTATTGTTTTCTAGACTATAGTAAAATCTACTCTGAAATTCTTTCCGAACATTATAGAAAGTTTATTGCGGAATAGCTAATAACTATTCTTTGTCGCAGTTGTGTGATTGACTGAAGTTGCGTTTTTTAGACAACATATTTGAAGTGACTCCATAGAAAGAAGTCTAATGGGCTAAAAATTTGGAGATGTTGGAGATATACTGTTCTTCTGATTCGTGTTGAAATAAAATGTACTGAATAGAGCTTTACAATAAGATATTACAAAGTAGGTGTTACTCTTTAAAATGCTTTTGTTGGGGTACGTAGAACGTAAAGGGTTCTAGACAGTTACCTTATGAGTCATGATGATCCGCCCTTCAAGTTGTAGAAGCAGTTTCTAGAAAGGTTCTATACCTAGTTTACTTCCAGAGATATAACACATTGTACGTTTTCAAGTAGAACATGTCTGTAAAATCTATATTAGTTTCAATATATCAATATATATGGAATACTGCATTTAAAATCTGACAATTATTTCCTGGGAACCCAAAAATAATAAAACATTGTTAATAAAATCTTAATTGAATTTCATGCTTATACCCATAGCAAATTCCGTTACTTGTCTTCATAAATAAAGACAACAAAGAAAGTGTTTCTTCTCTTTCTTACTGTACTACTTAACAAATCCTTTAAACATTTTAATCGTGTATAATTATGCTTGACAACGATTAACAGCACCGCAGAGAAAACCAGGGTATTCTCTTAAATTTGTCGACTGTGAATATCTGTCTTTTACATTTTTCGTACAACCTTATCTATAACAACAATTAAATACACGTTCTACCCCTACAATTATATTAGCTAAGTCACGGGCAAACTTATGGAGCCGAAGATGACTTCTTATATTCTTAATTTATCGTATATCATTTAGAAGTCCTAGAAAAATAACATTACCCAAATTGATTCCGAACTAGTAGTAGCTATAGCATTCTTTATATTCTACCTAACTGGTGCGCCCAAAAATAATTATTCACGTTCGCTTAAGCAATAAAAGTGAGTGTGCTTGATTAGTGTATAATTTGCGACACCACCATCATCAACCGGCAATTTTATTGTAATCGACAATGTATCTAAACAATAACATGCTCATCCAAAACCGACCGTGAATTTTTAATCTCACCCTATTAGGAAAAACCCATTAATATTGAACTACTTTATGTATTTATATTTTTATAAATTTTTAATCAAGATCTCATCGCGACGGCTGAAGAGAATATATGAAATGATATATTTCAATGTAGTTACAGCAAAAATGGTCACATTTTGTTTCTAGATGGATACCTATAGCGGTATACAAGCAAGGTTAGTTTGCGTGTCTAACCAAATAGTCAAAATGGTAGAACGTGTATTTAATAATCGCTTAAAGGTGAAAATACAAACAATGTCTTATCAGAACGCAGCTGCGCAGCGCAGCGCTTTAAGACAAACCTAAAAATTACCAACTTGTGAAATACACCTTGGTATCGTGTGCCACGGACGAGTGCTAACGTACATCTACCACTTACCTTCCGCTATCCATCGTCGCACCGATATATAAGAAGGAAAGATTTCAGTGAGAAATCACCGAGGAAGGTCAAGGGTTCGCACCCTGGAATCGTTTGTCCTGACTCAGGTATTTCGTGATTTCCTGAGTCATTTAGGTAAATGCTGGGACAGTATCTTCCACGCAATTCCGTTATCTATATGTCCTAGTCTTTCGATTCCCGCATTCTCATTACTGGCTGAAGAGCGGCTGAGGGTTCCACTGCGGAACCCAACTGACCCTTATAGCCCCCCCCCCAAGCTACAGTGATTTTCCTTTCAGTGAGAAATAATTTTCTGATCAGTTTGTTCTAATGTTGTTTGTTGTTGGTGGTTTACGAAAAATCAACTAATTTTTTTTGTTGCTTTGTGATTTTAAACCGGAACTGAGTTCCGTTTACCGGAACAGCATTCCAGATAGTTCCGACTTACTTTGACTACTGCGAAACACTCCTAATATCGGTATCGAAGCCATATCACAAGAAAAGGTAACACATATAGAATGCAAGTAGATGCCAGAAAAAAAATGAGCTTAGCCTTGCTAAGGTTGCATGAATAATATTTAAGCGACCTCTTCATCAAACACTGGAAAAAATTAAAACCAAAACAATAATCTAAGTACATTTTAACTACAAATCAACACGTTTAAAGTAAATATTGGTGATAATTAAATCAGTAGTTTGAATTACATTTAATTAGAATTGCAAAATATAGGTTGAGCTTTAACATGTAAATTACAAATCCTAATAATTTAAGTGGGTGTAATAGAACCAACCCAAAGACAAGTATAATATAAATACGGTTATAGTGCAATTTAACATACTAAGTGTAACTTGGGTTCATTACATTCTACGTGAAAGAACCTTTTTCACTGCAAATATTGCGGTGTATCTCCAAGTATTTACATTGTTCACAATGGTCAAACCCTCTACAATAACATTTTCAACATTTCGTCTTTTGGTTGAACTACTTTTCTATGGATCTTTATAACATTATTATGCAATTACATATGCACGACGTATCATAAATGTTTTTAAAGTTCTTTTGAATGAGGTGCAAAGGTTTTATATTTAATAAAATGGAACAGCGTTATGATATGAGCATGTGCAATTATACGAATAATGTAATAGAATTTTTCAAGTAAAATGAAAGACTAAAATAAAATGTTTATTATTTAGTTTATAGGTAATGCATAATATTTAAATATATAGCCCTTATAGGTCTACCTATATATATACATGTTTATCTTTAATGCATGTACTAGGAAGGATAATGCTTGTCTATCTAAACGTTAATCATAGTGACGGATCGACATATTACATCGTTTATCTAAATTAAATCACAAGCAGATATTGCGCCAGTGAACTAAATATTTACTTTTAGACGATTTAATTTCAATTGAAGCTGCAAATATACTCACTATTTCCTTGTAAATATAAATCAAGTAAAAACATTGCTTTATGTTCTTGACTTCATATTTTATGCACTACCGTAAACCTATATGTATGTAGCTATTAAAAGCTTTTATGCTTCTAGAAAACACTAGAATAATGGAATACTAAACCTCGGGGAAATTATAACTTTTGCATTACCTTTGTGTGGCAGGGATTCAATTTTTACTAAAAGTTGCCTACAAAAAGTCATTTAGCAGAAACAAACTATTAACCATCGATGACACGTTATCTAGCTTTTTATATTCGGAGCATAGCAAGACGCCACACCCTTACCTTAAGATACTGTTACAGAGGGAAATTTTTGTGTGAAAAACTTTCTACCAAGGTGCGTACGTTAGGAAATCGTCAAAGAACCTGTATGAAAAAGTAATTCCGTTCATTTTATCATTCTATAAAGTAAATATACTACTCGTCACGCCTAATTGGATAGAAAACGGAAGACCCTTGACTTTATGCAAGGTGACTACTTCTATTGGAATTTCTATGAACGATAATCCCATACTACGGCTACCTAAAACTCAATCAGAAAACTATACATATAACAACAATACTAATACTACTAGTAGCTACAAATGTTTAAAAAATAATGTTACCAATTTATATATTTAGTTGTGTCAGCGTCCGTTAGTGTTACATAATTGGGTTCTAATCATATGTTACTATGTAAATGGCGGAATTATACAGGATTTCTGAAAACGTGTTTTCTTCCATCTCGTAAGATGCATGACTGTTTCCGAAAAAATTGGTTTTTTATAGGCGATGTAGGAGTAGAAGCAAGAAGCTCAAAATCCTGGAGAAGGATTAGGAATTAAAAACATATACAAAGGAGAACACTCATATACAGTACATACCCCAATTAATGGGCGAACTATTATAAACAACCGTTAACAGAGAATCGACCATAATTTCTCAGAACAAGAAACCAAGCAAATTGATACAAAACAACAAATTGAAATAAATGACAAAGATGTGGAGAAGGTCATAAGGTAATTAAAAATATCAAAGCAGCAGGACCGCGGGGAATCGTTCCGGAATTAGTTAAATATGAATCATAGAAGTTTCTTACAAAGATGTGGAGAAGGTCATAAGGTAATTAAAAATATCAAAGCAGCAGGACCGCGGGGAATCGTTCCGGAATTAGTTAAATATGAATCATAGAAGTTTCTTCGTATATAAAGAATATGTTCCAAAGAGCGGTTAACACAAATAAATACCTAAGGATGGACCGGGGCGTATAAATATCCACATTTAAGAGATCAGCGTAATATCAATATAAAGTAGAATATATGAAAAACTAAATTATAAGAAAAGATCCTAGGTAAAATTGGCAGACATTAGGCAGGGTTCGCAGCTGAAATATCATGTTTAGACCTCATAATACACCTTACAGCAACTATTATAAAAAAAGGCAAAGAATAGAGAATTCCATGTGGGGTTTACAGACGTAAAGAAAGCCTACGACCCCTATACAAAAACATTGAAAAAACTGAAAGCAATAGGAGTAAACAAAAAGTAATTGAAATTATAGAAACGCTACAAGAACACCAAGGTAGCAGGAAATGTGGGACAAAGACTAAAAAATACAATCCAAACAACAAAAGGTCTCCTACAAGGATGCTCCACGTCTCCAGCACACTTTACCTAAACATTTAACCAGTGAAAAAGGAGGTGTGAGGGAATGTATGGCCCAGTTCGAAATAAATTTCTATAGGCACGAATCTTTGTAGATAACCAGTTTTTAATAGACCAGGATGAAGAACATCTCAGTTTCATGTTCAGGAAGCTCGAAGATTAATATACCAAAGCAGGTCCTGAAATAAATTTTAATAAAACTGAATATGTGACATCAAAAATGTGGAAATAGATGAAAATAGAACAGTAATAGCAACAGACAAATTTAAATACTTAGGGTGTGTACTAACGAAAAATGCTACATCAGAACAACAGATAAATACCAGATTAGCACAAACTAAGACATCTATAAAACAACTAAACTTATCACTTTGGGACAACCATATCACGTAACAAACAAAATCAAAAATGTATAAAATAATAATAGAGAGCATAATGACATGGGTGTTAAAGAAAAGAAATAAATCTAAAATCAATCTACACATAAGCCAACGAGCAGTTGCAACAACTGTAGGCTTTAAGTAAAGTTCAGTGTTTAACATTTTAGAAGAAAACCGATTTAATACTTACCATATCACATAAGTGCAACACCTTACTGACGATGATTACCCATGTCGATTGATTATCTCCCAATTTTTAAGAAACGCAGCTACTGATCCACTGTTTTTAAGAAATATTGGGTGTGCAAATAGATATAATTGCCATTTTCATTCACAAGATAAGCAACATGGTGTTCGGCAAGCACACTTTCAAAGATTATTTAATGTAAATGTATGGTGTGGTATCATTGACAATTTATAGTTGATCTCCACTTCTTTGAGGGCAGATTAAATGTACACACGTTTTCTAAAAAATAATTAGCCTCAACTTTTAAATGTCATTCCTCTTTATGTTAGGCAGCGTACCTCTGTGGTTTTAACCTGCCCACTCGTGTTAGATATTTTCTTCTGCGGCGGATTGACTATGTGAACAGCAAGGTGGACAGCACTTTAAAGATTTATTATGCCATTAATAAGTGTTTCCCTTCCTGTTACTATTTAATTTATTTTTCTTCTTGATCTCTGTGATGGTTTTGTTTAATTTATAAGAAATAAATATTGTAAATGCACCTATTGCAAAACGGTATCTTATACATATATTAGTAAATAGTTTCAATGTAGTTTCTTAGTACATCCATCGTAACTACTTTGATGGTATTTATTAAAACAATGTAAAGTTTACTAGAATAATATCCATGGAGATAGATAGCTGTAACGTGTGTAGCCTACCTACCTGTTACAAGATAAAATAATCGACCTGTATATAAGAGTAGAGACTTGCAGCAGAAAATCTTGAGTTAAACAGTTGCGAGTAGGAGGTGTATTTAAATAAAGTCCTGTGCTTACCTAGTTAACTACTAACCTGTATAATGGGTAATTCTAACAGGCGGTTGGAAGTTAGGATTATAGCTGTGTGGTCTTAATTTCTTATCTAACTTGTGAGCTATTATTTCATTATTGAACTGTAAGCTTACGTTCTATTATTACAGATATATCGATGTGAGATATCCTGACGGTATTCTGTGTACAAATATACTAAAATATTAAACTGTGTACTGATAAGTTATTGTAAGGGTTGTGTTCACCCATTTTATTATTGGAGCTGTATGCTCAGTAGCTATGGTGTATGGTTTAACATTATTATTTGTACTAAGTACTAACATTACTTTCTGACAACTGCAGAGGAATATAACCACACGGCAATTTCAAGGTTTCCCTTGGGAAGTCGACGGATTGGGGAACTGGTTTTGTTGCAATTTTATTAACAGAGCCGACGAGTCGAAATAAACTTCTCCTATAATGTATAACTAGTCGATTAATGTTGTCAACATAATGAACATGTTCGACGACGTCCACGTTCATATTCGAGCGTATGCTAGAAGCTATTGTGGAGAAGATGAGGATTGCAATCACCCCTTGTTTAATATACAGGAATACAACTCGAGTGTAAAATTGACACAAAAGTTTTTTTTGTTTAAATGATGTCCCTATCAAAAATATTTCGAATTTTTCATTAGTTTGGAATTTGGAAAACTCCAATATAAATAATCAAAAACATGTGGATTTTTTCAAAGGACAACTAAAGTCATAAAGTAAAGTACGCTACAAATACTGTTTCCTACATTATGCCAGGGCTTTTAAACAAAGGCTGAGGAAGACTATCGCTATTCCTTGTTAAATTGAACTCCTACGAAATACTACACCAACCAAACAGAAATTACATAAGGAATGAAAAGGCACGGAAATGCTCATCGCTTAAAAAGTTTTATAGTAGTCCTGTCCATATACGGTCAATGCCGCTTAAAGAGTAATTTGTAATCGGGGAAAGTGCTTAGTAGAGGTAAAATAACAGAACCGGCTTTTAAATTTTTTATTTAATATGGAAACTGTATAAATACATTTTTTTTTACTACTAACATAAGAAAACCTTATTGTTTACCTCATTTGTGTAATGAGAAGTAGTTCATTATTAACCTAGGTAAATAATAATAATTCATTATTTACCTAGGTTAATAAAGATAATGAAAATTATCAAAAAATATGAAAATCACTAGCCGCTGCCTCTCGAAGCTCAGGCGGAGTACAATTTTCCATTTCTAAATCACTGTCGCTTTGTTCGTTAAGATTCTCAGCCATATTTTAATATTTTATTGTAATACTTTTACTTAAAACCTTCCAATTATTTTAGAATAATGACGTTCATTGGAACCCATCAGTTTCAATTGTTTTATTCGTTGCCTTAATAACCGAGCCCCAGGCTACTTAATATTTCGATATGTTTGAATAATAGG
This sequence comes from Limonius californicus, assembly GCA_014611495.1. NCBI lineage: Eukaryota > Metazoa > Arthropoda > Insecta > Coleoptera > Elateridae > Limonius > Limonius californicus. The sequence continues at coordinate 4,705 of JABXWE010032414.1, read as the reverse complement.
GGAAATGGCTAATTGTAAAATAAAAATAAGATCTTTTGGTGTTAGTTCGGCTATTAGTAGTAAAAAAAATACTATACATATATACTTCGGTTGAGAAGGCAATTATTTACCACGAAAATTAAATTTCTCGGTAAATAATAGCTCACTTCTCAACCTAGGTATATAATATACTATTTTTTATACACAACACAACACGTGAAAACGGAATTACATACATATTTGATTGAAAACACACTTTTTTCGCAGGAGCTATTTATAAGTTATGGCATTATACCTTTCTCAACAGTATCAATAGATGTAACTAAACAATATAACCTGAAACAGGTACTAAATATGATCAATCTAATAAATTTTTTGATTATATGCATGTACAGATGTAGTGCAGCAACGAACTTCAACAATTTAAAAATCAATGTTAAGTCTACATACAACAAACCGTAGAATTACGGCACTACGTATAGCAAAAATTAATCCTAAGGAAGCGTGGATTCACGAACCCAGTGTCCTTTTGATATCACGGGGCTTGGCAAAAATGCCCTCAATCTCATGTTAAACGCAAACTTTCCTCGATTCGAAGCAAAAATAAACTCCAACACTCTAAAAGCTCGTTTATTATTATACCTGAAGAATCGCGAAAGTACAATAATTTATCTCGTCCTCGTACAAGTGACCGCATGCCGAATACAATACCAGCAAAGTTGAGTCGAGTTGAAGAAACGGTAGAAGTTAGACGGTTTTTCAAGTACCTCCGTATAAGCTATTCAATTACACGGCCCGATATATTTTATTTGGCTTCAGAGCGCAGTAAAAATGATCCACTTAGTTGATTCAGGAGTTTCTCGCTATGCCTACCTACTACTTCACAGGCCGGAAGATTTTTGACAAATGGTCGCATTCACGTATTCCAATCTCATCACTCATGACTTTTGAAGTAGCTGATTCTAATACCAAAACATGTTATTGATATTCTTGAACCGAAAAACCGGGTGTTATATATCTTCCAGGTAAATGTCTAACTAAAACTCAACTTTATCAATGTACCTGTAGATTTGTGTTTGTAATTTTTTTATCCACCTTAGGCTGTACAGAATTATAAGTAGCACGCATGAAAAATGTTGTAGAGGAGCTTTCAGAATTATAAATTACAACTTCAAAAATACTCTGCGTATAAAATAAACTTTTTTGTAAGTTTTGGCAACTTCTATTACGTAATCCTTTTTCATTCAGGTCAAACAAGTACAAACTGCATTTAAATGTTATTGCTATTCAGGTCATGTCGATGAAACTTCATAGATATACTTTGACCACTTTAATAACTAGAAGTTTTGCCTCGTGACACGGAAGTCTGACACATGAAACTGATCCAGTAGTTAACATAAAATAATATTTGTTGTGTATACATTACAAACCTTCTCATGTTAAATTCTGTAGTTTCACAACACGTCTTGCCCATTGCATATTACACAGAAATTACCTGCTGTGTATTTAATAGAGGAATAAATAAATACCTATGGTTAATGCACCTACACATTTTTAAGTTTTTGATAGTATGTAGGTATATGCAGTTTCAGTGCTTATATATAAAATAAAGGTTAATTTGATATAGCTATTCATCAAATAAAACATTTATTAGTAGAACTGTTCTTACAAAAATTATATTGGAAATAATTATTATAGAAATTACTCAATAGTTTCTCCTCCTACTTCCTGAAAATTCATATTGATGAACGACCAAAACAATATTAATAATTTCATATTTTATTCCTTTCTTGGAGCTCACTGAATACATACACTATTTCGACATCACACACGTCATTTACACATTTAAATCTGTTTTTGGCTGCTATATTTATGAAACATATGGAAAATCGAATCAATATAAGAAAATTGCCTATTGTTTCCAATATGTCGATGGTATTGTAGCTTATTTTAATAGTATCGTCAATTTAACGCTATTCTTGATAAGATATTATCACTGCACGCTTGAAGAGTTATGTTAACATGAATATAACAATGTAAGGCTAGAAACAATTAGGAAATATGCTTAAAATAAAATAGTATAAATGATTACTACATTGGCATTACAACTATAAGAAAATCTACAGCGGAAGATTTTATTTATTTATGACTAGGACAATCTAATATACCCCTATCACTTTATGTGCTGTCATTTTCGACCAAAAAATTTCAACAAATGACACAGCTAGCTTGACAGTATCTAATTTTGAACAGGTATTCCAATCAATGGTTGGAAGCCGTGTAAAATAACTAAATGGTTAAAACAGGGTTGCTTGTTTTCCCCAAAACTTGTTTATGACGATGAGGCTGTTATGGCAAATAATGAATATTGTGTAGAATATATTATAATAAAATTGACAGAGGGGCATGAGAAAGCGAGATTAAAAAACAATTTTAATAACACTAAATATTTGCTTCTACAAGTATCTAATTGAGGGAAGAGTGGACGGAAAAATGCTAAAAGAAGACCAAGAATGGAATACATGGAACAATTTATGAAGGCAACCGAATGTAAAAGCTACGCTGAATAAAAGAGGCTAGCAGAAAGCGTCAAGAATGGAAGCCTGCTGCAAACCAATCAAATGATTGATGACACTGACAGAAAGAAGCATCTATAGGGAATTCCAGGTTGGTAGTACAGTACGACATGTATACCTACGAGTACGAGTCAATGATATTTTTGCTGCTGCCTAAATTTGCGGCGGAAATGCAGATTCTTCGATTATTTATATATAAGTTAAATAATCCGCATATCTTTGCACTCATTTATCATTTGGCATTTCTTCAAACAGCTCCGCCGCAAGGCAGTCACCCACCTCCTCTGGTGATAGATATGATATATTTTCATACGGGCGGAATTTCCCGGTAGGACTACAACCATAGAAGAGAGCCTAAAGAAGTTAAATGTAATTAACGGGGCGGAAAATACACGTGTCCGTCTTATGGAACATAATATTTCCTTATTTACATAGAAAAATGGTTGTCAAGTATACATGCAGCCTTCAGGCAGCAAAATAAATCCTTTGGTATTGCATACAGCTTATCTGCTAATAGCTTCCTCATGGCGGTCTTACCTGTTACTTTTTTGTCACTGATTCTCAAACTGCATTATATTTGTGCTCTGAAGAAAAGATAGAGTGTAATTGAATATAGTCACTTATTTACATTTGAATAAGAATTACCTAATAACTTAATCATGCATATGGTAATACTATTGAATAGGTTTCAATAACTATGACAGTATTCAAAGTACCTAATAAATGTTATATCCCAATTATACAGTACCTAATTAAGAAGTAACCTGTTGTGAGTTTAGACAGGAAACTGAAATATTCAATAACCATCAGCAGGAATGTTTGTAATGTGATCAAATACGCTTAAGATAGCGAACGAGAATTTAAGGACAATTAATTAATGTATAAATTATATTTTAGCGATTTGGCTAAGCTAAAATGTAACATATTATTAAATAGGAATGTACGAATATCATATTAGGTAAAAACTAAATTGGTAGTACAGCAATATCCAAGATATATGCGGAAGTTTTTTGAGAACTTCTGGTTTAATATCTTTAAGTTAACTTAGAGATGATATTTTCGACAGGGCCTTACAGAATATAGATAAAGGAATGAAAATCAATGGTGGACTCATGAACAATCTGCGCTATTCAGATGATACGGTAGTATTCTCTGATAGTTTAAAAAGTTTACAACGACTAATAGATGCCATAACTGCCAAAGGAGATGCCCTTAGCCTCAAAATAAACACAAAAAAAACAAAAACTACCCCACACAGCAAAAATTGACTACACATTGTAGCAATGTTACTGTATTTTTACTATTTCTTTAGGATTCGGTTGTAATGTTACTATTTCTTTACAATTTCGTCGGCTGTCAGTTTACTATTTAGTGACGATTATGTCACTCATTTGTTGTAACGTGACGTAAAATTTGCATTAAATCGTCAGGAAATAGTCAAGTACCTGCAAGTCCACACATTTAAGGGAATAAAGAGTAACATTACTGCTTTTTTGCGCCAAGTAGTGATGTTACAATTTATTTACTATTTTCTCACTACTAACTGTCACCGTACTATTTCTTAACTATTTGGTTACTACAGGTAAGCAAAATAAAAAAGCGGTAAACATCTTACCTCGGGTGCATCTACCGGAACAATAAGTACGACTTGCTCCAGCTTCTTATGGAACGACAAGTAGAGCAGTGTGGAGATATAGGAAGAAAGAAATGCTCCTGGCTCTGAAACTTTAGAAACTGGATCGGATTAAATATCCATTCTTTAGCTATAACAGCTAAAGACAAGGAAGAATTTTCCAGAGGTCTTGCTAACCTTAATTGATGATGACAGTACCTTAAGAAGGAGAAAAGACATAGACTGTCACTGATTGCCTAGAACTGGAGCTATGGGAGAACCAATCCCATAAGGTCAACATTGCCATACCTTGCCGATACTGTATTCTTAACCTGGAATTCACTATATGAACGATAATATCTCAAGAGGGAAGCATCAATAGAGAAACATCTACTAGAATTATACAGAATCACGATGAAAGATCAGCTTTACTAAAATTAAACCGTTTGTTATGGTCAAAGAAAATGAAGAAAAAAATGTGTGAGACGACAGTCCTACTACACATATATATATATATATATATATATATATATATATA
>JABXWE010032413.1:0-11756 GCA_014611495.1 Limonius californicus | reverse complement strand
CGTATAATAATATACTATTTATTATTTATACAACCGTGTGGTTGATATTATTAATCTCCAATTGTATTCCATAGAACCCTATTCATGTAAAATGCAAATTAATTTTAAACTCTACTATTTCGAAAGTAATTGATAGAGATTATTGAAAACACATAAATAATGTACTGATGAAGGGTTGCTTTATTACTGTTACCCAAATTTTACAATACTTCCGCAAGTTTCTAATTTTCCAATAGCCTCAAAATTTTTGAGCAGTTAAATGAAATTAAAATACAGTAGCGCAAAGTACAGACATGTACAAATGGAAAGACACGGAAGTTCGCAAAAATATCATGTCTCTTGCAGAAAGTTTGCAGGGGTTATACAAAAGTCATAATTTTGCTATAACCGTATAAGTGTTTTCAGATAAAATTGGTTAATAAAATTTTACACAAAAACTTTTAACTCGTAAAAAAGATTAAAGAAAGGTACTCCTTTGTTATAGAAGCGAAGAAATTAAATTCATCCTTCATAATGAGGAACATACAGGTAAGCAACCAACATTAAATTCATTTTCAAAGCCTCTATCAAACTATTTTAGTTAACGCAAATGGTATTAGTCCCGAAACCACTTTACTTCAATACATAAGGGAGTATGAGCATTTAAAAGGGACGAAGTACATGTGCTTGGAAGGAGGATGTGGAGCATGTATTGTGGCGGTTACAATAAATGATCCTCTCACCAAGAAGAAAATTACATTTGCAGTGAATTCTGTAAACTTAAATAAATAAACTATATACCAGCAAACACTGCATTCGTTTGTTTTAGTGCTTGGTATCTATTTACTCTTGTCAAAATTGGACCATCTACACAATCGATGGGATTGGCAACGAAAAAATCGGTTATCACCCAGTTCAAGAAACTTTAGCTAAATTTAATGGAACCCAATGCGGATTTTGTTCTCCAGGAATGGTGATGAATATGTACCCTTTGTATGAATCCAAAAATGTATCCGAAGAAGATGTCGAGAATTCATTTGGAGGAAATTTATGCCGATGTACCGGTTATCGCCCCATCCTTTCCGCATTTAAATCTTTAGTGAAAAGTACACACACTGCTAATGTTTCAGATGAATATCCCGACATTGAAGACTTGGGAAAGTGTGGAAGAACTCGAAAGGGCTGCACTAACAAATGCAAACTATTTCGATTGTCGTCTACACAATCTCAATGGTTTAAAGTTAATACTGTAAATGAAATCTTTGATGTTTTCCAACAAAATCCTGGGAAATCTTACAGATTGGTAGCTGGAAACACAGCTAGGGGTAAAATCACTTCTAACATTGTAACTAGAACACTATTTTGGTGGCTTTCAGGTGTTTATTATCCTACACATATCCCTGACATTTACATAGATGTTACTAGTGTAACCAACTTGATAAATAACACCATCACTAGTGACAGCTTAACCATAGGGGCCAACAAAGGATTAAATGATACAATTGATTTATTTAGAAAAACTGCCAAAAATAAAAGAAATTTCGCTTACTTGAACAAACTAGCTGATCATATACAACTAGTTGCTCATGTTCCTGTACGAAATGTAAGTCGGTTTAGATCTACTTTACTGAAAAATTCATAAACATTGATTTGCTTTACAGATTGGAACACTAGCAGGCAACTTATCGATTAAACACGAACACAACGAATTTCCTTCTGATATATTTTTAATTTTAACCACCGTCAACGCAAAATTAACTATAGGTTTGTGTAAAATAGCTAACCCGTTAACTTTACTGATTTATGTAATTTCTAGTTCAATCCGACAGAACAGAACCACAGTTCAGTTTAACAAATTACCTTTCATTGGATATGAACTACAAAGTTATAAAGAAGGTTGTTTTGCCCAGCCTGGATGATTCATATAAATATGGAAGTTATAAGGTAATTTTTAGAAAACCCTTCCATCATTTGAAATCTGAAACAAAAAATCATTTAGATAAGGCCACGTGTTCAAAACGCCCACGCTATGGTCAACGCAGGTTTCTTGGTGAAGTTAGATAAAAATCAAACAGTGCAGTCGGCGAATATAGTTTTTGGGGGTATTAAACCATCATTTGTGCATGCCACCAAAGCGGAACAATATTTAATAGGCAAACCACTATTTGACAACGCAACGTTGCAAGGTGTTTTTAGAGCGTTAGATAATGAATTGCAACCGAACATTGAACCACCTCAACCATCACCCGCCTTTAGAAAAGAATTGGCAATTGCGTTATTTTATAAAGTACGTTCCCCGAACATATTTACAAGCTATCTGTAATTATTCAATTTTAGTTTGTGTTAAATATAGCACCGGATAATAAAGTATCTCCCCAAAATAAGACTGGTGGATTATTGTTAACCAGGCCAATATCAACAGGAATACAAGAATTTCAAAGTAATGAATCGAAATACCCTCTGACAGAACCGATTCCTAAACTTGGAGCCTTAAAACAAACTTCAGGTTTGAATTTCATATTGAATGCGGATAAAGCGCTTCCAAATATGGTTTGTTTTTAGGAGAAGCAGAATATATTACCGATATGCCAGAACTCCACGATGAATTATATGCATATTTTGTTGTTGCAAACGCAAAAGCCAACTCTATTATACAGCATATAGATCCATCGGAAGCTTTAGTAAGTTATCAAATAATATACGTCAAATTTACAATTTTGATGAGCAAATTTAACGTTTCTTTATAAAAATTATAGACTCTCGATGGAGTTGTTAAGTTTTTCGACAAAAACGACATACCTGGAAAAAATACCTTTATACCCCGTGAAGCAAATTTTCCTCCAGGAACTTTAATCCCGCAATTGCCTTTTGTGGAAGAAGAATTGTTTTGCAGTGGTGTCGTCAAGTATTACCACCAACCGATAGCTCTGATAGTTGCAACAAGTCAGGAAATTGCCGAAAAAGCAGCAGAATTGGTAAAAGTATCATACAATCCAGGGGAGAAGGAGCCATTGCTTACAATTAAACAAATCTTGGATGCTGATGCAGAAGAAAAAATTTTCCACGAAGGTGATTTAAAAGCTACACGGAAAGGTTGGTCCTAATTAAGTTGCTTTCATTCTTTAGTGACTTAACAATGCCGAAAATATTCATATCAATATTTATCATCAGATACAAAGCATTACATATAACCCCATACCAATAAAAATAAACTAAACACCGCCGTAACTACTTCCCTGCTTTCCATATTTTAAACGATATTTGTCTATTTACAACAGTATATTTATAACAAATCACATTATAAAAACATATACAACTGAATCAATATTTTAAAAATTCTAGACTCATACTACCATCAACCTCCTTTACTTTACATTTTAGACACATTAAACATGTCACAGATAAAAGAGATAACCGCCAATTTAAAGAAAGTGCTCCCTGATACGATTCAAATAGAAGTGAAACAGTTACATACGAGAAGATAAACTGAACAACTAATATTCAATGGAGAGGACTTGAAATCGAAATTTTCAAAAAGGGGAGAAACATTAAATTTTACAATATCTACCCCTGTAATATTCTTCTTTTTCGAGTACTTTATCTCTTATGAGACGTAATATTACACTGTCATAATTCCGAAAATACTTTTGTAAAAAAGGTCGCTACCAAAGACTATCTTTTTAGATAACCGGATGTTAAACAAAGACCAAAAAAAGAATACAAATCAATAAAAATAAAGTAGGTATAAAGGATTTTCTAGTAATTCACAAAACTGAATAAGAAGTCAAGCTATTTAGCAGGAATATGTTTTTGGTATAAGCGTTGATTGAGAAGTTTCTCAATCAACGGTATAAGCTTATAATAACACCTTAAAAATCGATCTGTTACAACTAAGCCGGCAAAAATAAGCCCAACATGATTTTTAGAACACCTGAATACGTATTTTGGCAACTAAGTTGCCATCTTCAGTGAGAACTAATAAACTTTTGCTGCGGAATACCTCTAAAGATAAGTTGTTCCCCGAATCAAAAATGGAAGTTCAATGCTAATCTACTAAGAAACAAAGGCTTAAAGATTGTTGTAGTTTGATTGAGCGAGATGTAGGACGCGGTTTTCCAATCATTGCTATCACTCAGGCCATATTTGGCCCCTTGTAAACCCTAACTACGAATTTTGCCTATCTGGAGTCGTTCCAACCCCAGCAGTGATTTTTAACGTGTCACACATCGCAGTGGCAAGGAAGGCTTAACTATTGATTCCCCGTTGGGATTCGTTACGCTTTACCGATTAAGGGAGTATTTACAACAAATGAATTAAATCTGAGTTAAATGTTGGAGCTAGTATCTGAATACAGCAATTTCCTCTATTATTAAAGTATGAAGATTTAATACAGCAACTACCGCCCACCATATTTACGAGACAGAGTACGGTACAAAATTAAAAGATCTAAAATGTATTGTTAAAGAAATTGTTTTCAAGAATAGAACTAAATTCCCATGAGAACAATCGTATTTTCAAAAATAGGAAAGATCTCTTAAGTTCAGATAATAGGCTATAACGTAACTCTAATTTAATTAATTTGTTAAAAATAATTTTTTAATCGGTTAGAAGTAATGAACCCTAGCGAGAATTTAGTTTTAAAAGCTATATTTATCAGTAGATCTGCATTCGACTTCCATTGTTGACTCGGTGAAGCACTTCTCGTCAGAGGTATTCCTCAACCAAAGTTATTTTAGATACTCCAAGTTTATTATTTCCTACTGAAGAGGGCAACTTAGGTGCTAAAACACGTATTTAGCTATTCTATAGTTTATGGTGGTAAGGGATTTTTCAACGTTGTGTATACTTTAACAATCGTCGTCATTCAATACTATTACGATATTATATTTTCAAAGGGCTGTTCAAGATGTTTTAGTTAATGTAAATCAATTGTTGTTTAAAGAAAACCAAGTTTTTATAAAATTAAGTTCTTTATACCATTCTTACTATAGGTGCTATTTTACGGCGGCATTTTTACGCGGAGCAAAATTGACCCTGGATCATATTTTATGACAATATTCTATAGTTTAAAAATGCGAGATTTTTACAGTTGTTTATTCTCAAAAAAAAATCAGTTCCTACTTTCATTCTGATGCATGAAAGCTAATAAATAATATTAAAGTTCAATTCATTTGATAAGTTCCGCAAAATAATATTAGGTTTGCATTACGGCTCCATATAATGTACAGGGTGTGTATAAATCAACCAAAAAGCTACACGTGTCGATGTTCGTCGTAAAATCCTAGGTCGAAAACCCTAATACTAAAATGCTGTTCATGCTTCCTTGCCCAAAGTTTGGACATTCGGTCTTTTAATATGCGATATTAATCGATATCTGCTGATAGAAAAAGAAAACTTGTGAATATTATTTTTCCGTAGATGTGGTCTTCCTGTCTCAAAAGTTTTTCTTTAACATTTCTTTATTAACTTATTTTCATAAAAAAATACCTTTTATCTACTTTGATTTAATAATAGGTCCATTATGATACCGAAAACAGTTTAATAATGGAGGCTATTATTAAACTGTTTTTGGTAATAAAATCCTCTATTATTAAACTGTTTTTGGTAACTTTTTGGTTTTTAAGATTGGTGACATTTGCTTTCACTTTGGTCATAAAACGACAAATGTCAGATGTCGAATATACATACCCACAAACTCTATCAGAAATTTTGAATTTCTACATAACAAGTATCTCAAAGTAGATAAAATAGTATATTATACTCGTTTCATAACGGGCATTGTAGCACTTGTTCCATTGGAGCACTCCTCGCTACGCTCGTCGTGCCCCAAACCCACGCGTGCTACAATAAGCCCGTTATGAAACTCGTATAATAATATACTATTGCAACATAGTAAAACAAGTAGTCCGACCATGGTATTGCCAAATTTTGACAATACAAAATCAAATTAATTCAATTTGCTTGATCTAATTTTATGTTATCTCTGATTATTTGTATAGTTTATATTAGTTCTTGTGTTTCTGTGTTTTTTCCTTATCTTATTTCGTTCTCTTATTTCGTTCACTTATAATTAACTTTACGTTCAATGAGTATGCCGATATGTATGTACATCGTGTACGGTTTCTGTAATGGATATGCTAATTTGGCAGAACAAGAATACTGGGCACGCTTTCCAAACCGGAGGCATGCTACAGAAAATGTGTTTTGAAGATTGGACCAACGTGTTCGTAAAACTGGTTCGTTTATCAAAAGAAATGCGAACGTTGGTCGACCAAGGCAAAGGCGCACAATACAACTGCAAGAGCAAATTTTAAACGAAACACGAAGGTCTCTCCGTGAATACTCGGCAATTAGCTGCAACAATAAATATCCCTAGTAACAAGGCCGCAGATTTGGTTCTAAGATACTTCTTTATCTATATTATATCTGCAAAGTTCAGCCTCCCCATGAAAATGATAAGATATCTATTGAATGTTTGCAACACGACTTTAAATAGAATTCGTCACAATAATGACTTCTTAAGACGTATTCTTTGGAGCGATGAATGCATGTTTACCAGAGGTGACGTGTTTACTATTCATAATAATCACTATTGGGCTGAAGAAAACCCACACAAATTACATGAATATGGTCACCAAAGAAGGTCTTCAGTTAATGTATGTAATAACTTACTAAATCGTCTTAATGTCGATAAACACCTCAATTGTTTGGAACAAGTTATTGATGAAATTCCGTTGAACATGCTACCTAACTAATATGATATACAAACATGATGGGACTGCTGCTCATTTTGCCTGTAGTGTAGGAGAGTGGTTGGAGGAACACTTTCCAAACAGATGGATTGGCCGGGGCGGTCGCATTTTATGACCTGATTTTAATTGTTTAGAATTTTGTTTGAAGCTTTATTAAATTAAAGAAAAGATTATGCTACACCTCCACCAAACCCTGACGAAGTTAGAAACATAATTAACGTGGCAGTATTAGAAATGACACCATAAATACTGGAGCTAGTAATATAAACGTCTAAACGATATCACGAAGATTAGAACTATGTTTTCAAGCAGTTGTTCAATTATTATAAGTAGATTACTATTACAAGTAATTAGATATAGTGCATAGTAGCAACACCTGTTTAGATACAGTGTTGCCAAATGTATGTTTCTTTTAAATAGTCCCTGATAACACAGGAAACATGAACCAAACATTTTAATATTAAGATATTCGATTAAGAATTTTGTGGAAAACATCGCCACGTGTAGCTTTTTCGTTTTTTACACACACCCTGTATAGGTTTCAGAATTTCCGATAAAATATCTTTCCATTTTTCAGAAAATAATACTTTTCTTGTAACTATACCTGTAATATGGGAAAATAATAGTATCAATATATTCTATAAAGTGTTACTAAACATTTCCCGTAATAGGTAAGGACACAAAACATACTGTGCAAGGTGTGTACAAAACGAATTGGCAATATCACTTCCATATGGAAACGCAAATATGCGCTGTTGTTCCGAAAGACGATTGTCTGGATGTTTATCCAGGTACACAATGGAAAGACCTTACTCAAGTTGCAATAGCTAAACTTTTAAATATTAACGAAAGCAAGTAAGAGCTGCGCTGCTACAAAATCGGTTATTTTCTGCATGGCTTTATGGATTTTCAGAATAAATGTCGTTGTTAAACGTGTTGGAGGGGCGTACGGTGGAAAAGTAACAAGAAATTCTATGATAGCGTGCGCTGTGGCTTTAGCAGCTTATAAGCTTCATGTACCAGTGCGAATGAGGATGAGTTTCATTACCAATATGGACGTTATTGGAAAGAGATATCCATCTTACGCTACGTATGAAGTCGGCCTTAATGATGAAGGGGTAATTCAATATTTAAATCATACTTATTATTTGGATTATGGAGCCGCTACTAATGAGGGTATATCTGGAGGCACAATGGATATAATATATAGCAGTTACAAACACGATACATGGAATGTTTCCGCTAACAGTACATCAAGTGATAACCATCCAGCAACTTATACGCGTGCTCCTGGTATAAAATCATTCTTTATAATTAAACCTTAAAATTCAGACTTGTCTGCTAATTCTCAGGACATACTAATACTATGGCTATGATAGAAACTATAATGGAACACGTTGCAATGGAACTGAACATATCACCATGGGATCTTAGAATGGCAAATATGGACAAAACAGAAAATAAAGATATTATTCGTTTCATGAAAGATGCTAGAGATTGGTCGAATTATGACAATCGTCTAAATGAAATTCAACAATTTAACAAGGTAAAACAATGGTCTAATAAAAAAACTGTTTTATATGATAAATTGGCAATTGCATTATTTTATAAAGTACGTTCCCCGAACATATTTACAAGCTACCTGTAACTATTCAATTTTAGTTTGCGTTAAATATAGTACCGGGTAGCATTGTTGTTGAATCCATGCAGACCTATTACAATGCTGTTTTATAGGACAATCGATGGATTAAACGGGGGTTAGCCCTTGTACCAATGACGTTCCCATTAACGCCATTAGGTAGTTATACAGCCATGGTAACTATTTATGCTGCTGATGGTACAGTTGCAGTAACCCATGGAGGAGTTGAGATCGGGCAAGGAATTGATACTAAGGTAACAATATAAGAATGAAATACTTCAATATTTCTCAAACTTGTCCTTAATTAATTCCTTATATATCCACGTGTTTCCCGTCCTATAATTTTCTTCCGATTTTATTACTCTGTGATTCCATAAAAAGACTTTTATCTCACCAACTTCAACGTTAGGTTGCGCAAGTATGCGCCTACGCTTTAGGCATCTCCTTAGACATGGTTAGTGTAAAATCAAGCAATAATATTGTGGCTCCTAATGACTTTGCAACAGTCAGAAGTACTGCAAGTGAAGGTGTTTGTTATGTAAGTGCTAATATGCAGAAGATAGTTATAATTAAAAATAACCGTTTTAAGGCAACCTTAAAATCTTGCGAAATCTTATTAGACCGAATGAAACCAGTTCGGAAGAAAATGAAGAAGCCTACTTGGCAAGAAGTAGTGAAGAAATCTCAGGAAGAATTTGTAGAACTGGTAGCTAATTACATGTAAGTGGTTGCAAATAACAAATATTTGTAGAAGTTCTGATCCCATGCTTACGAAAGGTATTCACCAAAAGAAGTTACAAAATATAATATTTACGGAGTCTGCGTAACGGAAGTTGAAGTCGACATTCTAACAGGAATGCACCAAGTAAAAGCAGTTCACCTATTGCAAGACACTGGTGAAAGCATGAGCCCTATCGTCGATGTAGGACAAGCAGAAGGAGCATTCATTATGGGTCTTGGATACTGGACAACCGAAAGCATCGTGTTTAACAAGGAAGGAAAGATATTAACGAACCGAACTTGGAATTACAAAGTTCCAGGTGCTTTAGACATTCCTATCAACTTTGACGTAAAATTTCCTAAAAATAACCCCAATCCCGTCGGCGTACTTAGCTCTAAAGGTAACATTGCTAAAAGGGTTTGGAACTCAATTTGATAAAATAACTTGTAGCATCCGGAGAGCCACCTCTGTGCCTGTCCTGTTCCATTCCATTTGCTATTAGACATGCGGTTGCTTCCGCAAGACATGCAGCAGACTCTAATGCTGATAAATGGTATCCTATACGTAAGTACATGCATAGTTATAAAAGAATTTATTAAACTTAACAATTAATTGTTTTTATGGTAGGTGGTCCTTCTACTGTTGAAAACACGTTTATGAATAGTCTTAACGCTTATACCCAATACACACTGTAGCTGAGAATACTAAGAAGTAGTTAAATAAAATATTAGTAGAAATAAAATTATTACGATCTTTAAGATATCTTGTTGCAAACCGTAGCTACTCTTTTTTCAATCCCAGAAATCTTTTTATCCAAATACGTTCGCTGACAATTTCTTCTAACATCTTCGATTTTATTCCTCTGCCTCGCCATGTCTAAGATGTTGATAAAATTGTGTGATGTCCTAGATACCTGGAAAACCTACAAAAACATTTTTTCAAATTATTAGATAAGCTTCTTTCCGAGCCCTTTTATAAACGTTCAAATTTTAGATTTAGAGACCTGTTACATGCTCGTTCTTGCTGAAAAAATGTACAAGTTAAGTATTATTGTAAAGCTACAAAATTCAGTATAAAAAATACAGCTATCCCTATAAATATCAGAAGGTGGTATCACTTCTGGTTGTGCGAGGATCGATACAAACTTACTATAAAGTATAAACATCCTCACTTCTATATTTTAATAGCATAAACTCAAAATTAAAGACAATATTTGCTTGCTCTTTTCCTTTCACAGTGCTAACAGGAAATTGTATGGAGCTAGACGTGTGAATTCAAATTGAATGCTTCTCCGAACACTTCCAATTACGATTTTTTGTTAATATCGCCTATAATGTCTAGTTATTCAATTAAACAATCCGATTACCATAAACTTCACTTAATGGAAATCACTTTAATTGATATCAGAATTATTGACACTAAAACATCTAAGAGAACTAAGACAATTTTGAAATTACCGTAAAGTATTTCTTCACACTTACTCCAAGGATTTTCTGTTTTGCTGGTTGTCGCAACCGGCCGCTTACTATTTCTGGGTTTTATTACTTTCCTGCCTGTCCATAAGAAGTGTAATTACATAAGTACACGTAACACAAACATAGCAGTGCATGTCAAACAGGTGTCCTTTACAGCCACAATGTCTGAAAACGTGCTAAAAAATATAAAGAACGTTGTGGATCGCCCGCAACGTTTGTTTTGACACCCATTTCTTTAATAGTTTAATTAATTTAAGTAGCAGTAGAGAAAGGTTGCCAATTGTTATTGTTATTTGAATTACAAAAGCCCCGCATAATTGTTAATTAGCGCTTACGGCATGTTCTGTATTAAATAACTCCAACTCCTAGAATTGCATATTTTGCATTCTGTTTTTCATCTCTTACACAATGAAAATGTCTGTAAATGATATTTTTCTTCTTACACTACCTATGTATATCACTCCTTATCAATATTTGGAAACTGTTAGTGCTTATAACTTATGACTATTATAATCTGATAGAAACTTCTATAGCTATTCTGTGAGTATTGGAACTTGTCAGTTGGCTGAAGGTATATCGGAAGATACAAAGTCATAAATAATAATTAATGTTTACTGTACAATAAATACTGGAAACTAAATCTTAATTTATATTTGTGACTCTACCACAAAAATAAACTAAAAGAGGTGTAAAGAAACCTTAGAAGAAATTTCCACCAAAAATTTTGTCAATTAAAACTAAATGCCTTTTATACAAAATCTTCTAGTTTACTGTCAAGATAATAATATCATCACTCAAAAGTGTGGCAAAAATAGAACCGCTAATATATAAAGCCACTTTAAAGTGTCTCAAACTAACAGAAAATATACGTTTACTTGGGCTGTAAGCCCTAAAAAGTTCTAAGAATTTGAAGAAAAGGGACCTGAATGTGCTATTATTGTATAAAACAGTAAAAATACGCAGTTGCATATTTGTATACAAAGTGATTTTTTAAAAAATCAATTGCAGTAGCCTAGGGATTGTCCCGTCTATATTAAGCTTTAGAATCTGATTGTGTATAGAGCAAGGGAGTGGACATTTCGAACACTTGCTGTGAAAGAAACCTTGACGAAAAACCTGTAATTTACTTACCTTAATAAATTACAAATCAGATGCAACTAAATACTTGTTCATTTTCACATTTTGTTGGG
>JABXWE010032412.1:0-21894 GCA_014611495.1 Limonius californicus | reverse complement strand
AATGAAGGTGGAGGTCACATTGAACATTTGTTGTAAAAAAGTTTTATTTTTGTGTCTACGGCCAACTAAATTTTGTAATACAATTAAACCTGCAATAATAATATCGGTTATCAGTGTTTGAGTAAACATTTTTTTTCTTCGAAACTCTACGAATTACGGAGTTTTTACAACAGTCAAAAAATGAAGCTAATGAATAAGTCTTCACCTTAAAAAAAACATAGAATCGTATCACATTCCTTAAAAAAATTCTGAACAAATTTATCAGGGGTTGGGGGTGGTTTTAACCCTTCTCTAATTTTCTTTGGGTTTCTTTCGTTACTGAAAGTAGTGGCTTCGTTTGAAGTGCCCAGGTACCAAATTTCATTAAAATTGGTTCACACGTTTCTGAACAGCATACAAAAATGTGATTTTTTAAGTAAAATTTGAACTCCTCTCACGGGCAAACGGTACATTTTGGTATATGACAAAGTTGGGTCCAATCGACTTCTTTTGACTTCTAGAATACGTGGTAGCTGTATGTCCCAGGAGTTTTGGAACACCCTGTATATGTGTCTAACCTAAGTTCTTATATTAATTAATAAATACATTGAGGGTGTCCTGATTCTGTTGTCATCTGGTATAGTTATGAGATTTTCACCAGAGAGTATTAGGCACACTTTATTATCCACTATTTATTGTTCGCTTTATCTAAAGCTGTTAATATTGTACTATTTAGGTTATAAAGAGGTTACCAGCCATAATGTCGAAATCAAGCCATGACGTGGGATGTATAATCGGTGAATGTAAATATTGTCGAATGGAAATTGGTTGAATACAATTAATGTCCAGTGACGAAAACATCTAACGTGTAATACAAATATGTGGCGTGGAAATTATGTCAAATTATAAAAAAGTCTAACAAAATAATATCGAATACAACTACGACGATTGTATATAACCGCGTCGGGGTAATAACTCCGAACAGACTAACGTCAAATGCAATTAAACGTGAAAAGAACACAAAAGTGTCGATTGATTATAATGTCAAATGCAAAATTGACGACAGTCAATATTGTCGAATGGTAAAAGATCGAATACAATTAAAGACGAATGGCAAAAATATCTAATAGCAATACTTTGTATTAAATAACGTCGAATACAAATATGTCGACTGTAGTTAATGGTGTCGGGGAAAAATTTCGAACAGAATAACCTCGAACGTAATGAAACTTGCAAAGAACGCGACTGTAATAACGTCGAACACAAAAGCGTCGGTTGATTATAATGTCGAATATAAAATTGACGAATGGTAAAAGATCGAATACGATTAATTTCCAATGACGAAAACATCTAATACAACTACGTCGAATGACAAAGAAGATCAACTGAAATAATGTCGAATACAAAAACATCTAATGAATATAATGTCGTGTGCAAAATCGACGAATATAAATATTGTCGAATGGAAAAGATCAAATACCTACAATTAATGTCGAATGACAAAAATGTATAATACAAATATGTCGATGGAAATAACGGAGACGGAGAAGTAAGCTCGAATAGAATAATGCAATTAAAGTCGATAAAAGGTCTACTTCAATAACGTCGATTGAATATAATGTTGAAAGCAAAACTGACGAATGTAAATGTTGTCAAATGGTAAAACAATGACAAAATCACAAAAACGTCGAATGCGAATACGTCAAATGGACATTATGTCGAATAATAAAGAAGGTCAACTGCAATAGCGTTGAACCCAAAACATCGAATGAATATAAAGTCGCTTGCAAAGTTCGACAAAAATATTGTTGAATGGAAAAAGATCAAATACCTACAATTAATGTCGAATGACAAAAATGTATAATACAAATATGTCGATGGAAATAACGGAGACGGAGAAGTAAGCTCGAATAGAATAACGCAATTAAAGTCGAAAAAGGTCTACTTCAATAACATCGATTGAATATAATGTTGAAAGCAAAATTGACGCATGTAAATTTTGTCAAATGGTAAAACAATGACAAAATCACAAATACGTCAAATGAAAATTACGTCGAATGACAAAGAAGGTCAACTTCAATAGCGTTGAACATAAAACATCGAATGAATATAAAGTCGCTTGCAAAGTTCGACAAAAAATATTGTTGAATGGAAAAAGATCGAATAGTTACAATTAATGTCGAATGACAAAAATGTTAAATACAAATATGTGGAATGGAAATTATGCCGAATAAAACAACGCCGAATACAAATATGTCGACTGTAAATAAAGGGGACGGAGAAATAAGTTCGAATAAAATAACGTAATTAAAATCGAAAAAAGGTTGACTTCAATAACGTCGATTGAATATATTCGAAAGCAAAATTGACGACAGTCAATATTGTTACTGAAAAAAAGTTGAATAGGATTAATGTCGAATCACAAGAATGTTTAATACAAATACGTGCAATGAAAACTATGTTGACTGACAAAAAAGTCGAATACAAATACATCTGCACATAACGGTGAAGGGAAAATGTTCGTATAGAATAACGGCGAACGTAATTAAAGTCGAAAAAAGACCGAAGGTAATAATGCAGAAAAAAAAAGATCCAAACTAATAAAACATTGAGTGCAGTACTACAATATAACATGCAACATTATTTCCATTCGACATTCTTTCTATATACTTAACTACCAAATGGCATATCTACATTAGACGTCTTGCATCATTTTCGTTAATCGATCCAATATCAAACCGAAGTATTTGCAAATCGATATAATATTCATTAGGCATTTTTTATTCGAGAATTTTGGCGCTTGACGTAATGTCGATTTGACAATTTTGTATTCGAAGTAATTGCAACGTTTTCACCATTCGACATTAGTATTTATATGCGATGGATTTTGTTTTCGAAATTATTGCCTTTCGATATTATTAATTTCTGACGTATTTGTGTTCATCGTTTTTGTCAGTCGACATTTTTAGATTCGACGTATTTATTTCAGTCCTTTTGCATTTGACGTCTGTGCATTTTACATTAGGGCCGGTGACTGCGGGCTTCGGTGACAAAATTTAGGTATTGACATTATTGTACCGTTCAGGTAAATGTTATCTACCTGAATGTTGTTTAATTGAGCAGTATTCTTGCAAGAAGTATTACCAGATTTGTTGGAAGAAGTACCATTGGGTATTCGTCAATAAATGTGGTGGCAACATGATGATGCGCCAGCACACTTTTAGCTTGCAGTCCGATACTGTATCAATCAGGTAAACGGTGGCGGTGATGGCTTGGCCGAGGGGGACCAGTAACGTGGCCGCCACGCTCCCCGGACCTGACTCCCCTAGATTTTTTTTGTATGGGGTCATATGAAGAGTTTCGTTTACGAGATGCCTATCTAGCCTGAAGAAGATCTACTAGCACATATTCTGGCTGCAACGCTAAAACACCAAACAACGTTTGGCATTTTTGAAAGAATGTACCAAAATATGACTCGAAGGTGGAGTGGAGTGTTCACATTATTAAGGTGGTACTGTATTATAATTTATTTTAGTTTTGTGAGTTTAAGTATCAATTTAGTGAAATCTTATTAGAGTCGGTTTCAGGATCTCAAAATTAAATAGTACATCCGTGTTATTACTTAGGCGGCCTGAAAACAAAGAAAAGCTTTTTATATACACAAGGACTTTTCACACCTGCTGCATGTTTTCTCGCCCATACCGACAATTAAATAATATCGACAAGCAACCTCAGCACTGCATTAATAATGTACATCATTCTGAATCTTGATATCCGTGGGTTGCGCATGCAAATGATGCAAATGAAAATTTATTTTATACTTAACAAGCAGAAGGAGGCTCGCTTAAATTTTAACCGCTCGTGCGCGATGTTTTCTGCCATTTTTTTTATAGTGTGTACGGTGATATACGGCTTTTACTTTTTGTAAATGTTACTTGAATATAATACACTGTTATTGCAGACTTTCCTTTAACAAAAATGAAAATTTAGTCACCACTTTCGCGTGAAGTAATTGCAAAGATGTTTTTGTTGCGTATGCTAATTATAAGTTCTACTTTCTCTCGTGGCAGATTTGATTTGCCCCGAGTGGTCAAGTCACTCAAAAAACTTTTATTTTATCCCTGACGTGATAAGTAATGTTCACATATCCGTAACTCAGTAGCCAGAGGTATTTTCTTTCATTATCGCTTTCCCCTTTTTCCCCAAACGGTTTAAGTTTTTGACTCCAAGAGAGCTACGAATTAGAAAAACAACTAAGCTGAGCTTCCATCTAAATGCATTTTATGTCTTTTGAAAGTAGAACGATCAACTTCTGGTGCAGTGCTTGACTTCTGACATTTACCAGGAATCATTTTCCAAACAAATCTTGACATTGCTAGAAGGCTGCTCATTCTGGTTATAAATAAATAATTTACAGGATGTTGAACCATAACAATCTGGTTTTTATAACACATTTTTCGCCGGTGCTATTTTTGGAATTTATGTGTTAATTTCCAAGGACAAGGATGACTACTATTTCGATCGGGAAATTTCAAGTTCAAGCACTGAATTTGTTTAAGCAGATTGTTGTTAAGAACGTGTTTGGGTTTAAATAAAACGGAAGTTATACTTGGAATTCGGTTTTCTTTTAAGTAGACGAAAATATTTTTTAAGTGTGCCACATGCTTTAAACAAATAAAAGATGAAAAACTTGTACCATTAAGGATGCACGATAACATCTCATAAAAAACGGCCCAGTTAATGAAAACCTGCGAGTTTGAAAACTACAAATATCTAAAATGGTTGCCACTCACCGAAGAAGTTAAAACCAATAAATTAAGGGACCAGAAATTGTAAACAAGACCTACTTCGTTGGTATTGCAACTCCAGGAGAAAAAAAGTAAAAATAATGTTTGACGAGTTTATTTTTCAGCTGAACTGTTAAATAAAAGTAAAAGAGTTTCTTGAAGCGTCTGAATTAATTTGTCATTTCTAGAGCAAGCTTAGGAGGCCCCTGATTGATACACTC
The DNA here is from genome assembly GCA_014611495.1 of Limonius californicus. Classification (NCBI taxonomy): domain Eukaryota; kingdom Metazoa; phylum Arthropoda; class Insecta; order Coleoptera; family Elateridae; genus Limonius; species Limonius californicus. Next base: position 16,907 of record JABXWE010032412.1, on the reverse strand, counting down.
CGGAAACAACAATTTGTATTTAACGCATATAAAAAGAAAGTGCATGTGAATGGAAAGTAACTCGATAATACTAAGTAACCCCGGAATGCACTTGTCGGTAAGATATGTATTTGTTTAATGGTTTGAAAAGTTTTTATGATGATATATGTGTTGGAGATTATTGTAAGTGGCTCACTTTTCCGTATTTCAGCTAAGGAAAGCGACGAACGCATTTTGCGTTAATTTAAGAAAGAAAAATTATCGTATTAAATGTTTTGGTTGGAAGTACCTCTAGAGATAAGTTCTTCACTAAGCCAACAATGGAAGTTCATATTAATATAGTTTTTCTATAAACGAAATTTTGGAAAACCTTGTTTGAAAAAATGGTTATCAAACAAATGGTATTTTTAACCTACAGAAATTGTGCTTTATTGTATTTTAACCCAGTGTTTCTCAACTGCCGGTCTGCAAATATTTTTGCCAGTTCACGGAAAATATGGAATTGTTAAGGCAATTGGATACAGCAATTTATAAAAGAAAAAGTTTATGGTCGAGCTTGTAACTGCTGGATTTTCACAATGCTCTGTGGGAGGATGGGCTTTTCTTCTCCAAGCAGATGTAAGATGGTTCTCAGCATCCAAGGTTTTTGGAACTTCTAGAAGAAACAACCAATTTTTTCGTGGACAAAATTCATTCCACTTCGACTTTTTATTGGAAGAATATTGGATGGCTAAGGACGTGTATTTTCCCTTCTTAACGAGCTTACCACTTCAAGCAAGTATAACAATATTTTTACCCTTTGGAGTAAAATGGAAGCGTTTACAGATAAACTTTTATTATGGAGGCAATGATTCCTTGAATAAGCATTGATAATGTTTCCTCAGTTTAACGTATTTTCAACTTTAGTTGACACTAATCGAAAATATATTGACTTTGTTAATGAACATCTCAGAGCATTGTATGAAAATGTTAAGCCTCATTATCTTCAGAATGATCCGTGACATTCGGATCTGTGGATTACTGATCCATTCACAAAAGATGTGAGCTTCCCTAGACTCACTATACAGTGTGGAACAGCCAAATGGAATAAATTCAGTATCTCAATTATTGTGCATATGTACAAAGGTCATCCCTAAATTCCGAGTGACAGTTGCAACCCCCAAATTTTTAAATTGGAAGTAGGGGCTTGTGATACCTCATTTGAAAGGTCTTTTAATTCTCTATTCAAAAATGCTATGGTTATAAAATTTATTGCAAAAATTAACAGGAAAAAATGAATTCATCTGATTCACGAAATTCACTACAACACACTAAAAACTTGATAACTAATAGCGTTTCGTTCTTGATAATAAGAAGGCAAGCAAAAAGAATATCGGTGTCCTTTTTCGACAGTATCACCTAAAAAGAAGACGTAAAAGCTTATCAACATTCTTCATAGTTGGCGGTATTAGTTTTGTTGAAAACACCGTAGAAACTTGCTGTATGATTATCACCGCATGTCAGTAATTGTCTGTGTTGTGCGTGTTGTTTGAATTTGGCTAACTGCAATTCAGAAACATGGTTTATTTAACAGAAATGCATAAAGTAACAATTCTACAGATGGTTGGTTACGGAGATAGAACACGATGACAGGTCAAAGTTGCTCGCCTATTTCATGATACATTTCCCGATTTGCCGCCCTATATCCCAAGGGACAATTAGTAAAATTGAAAAAGTTTCGAGAACTTGAACATGTACGGCAGATAAAAAACCTTCCAATGCACTGAGTAATGATACCAAATTAGATGTAATGCTTGAGTTTGAGGAAAACCCACATACTTCGAGTCGACAAGCAGCTGCCGCATTGAATGTTAGTCCTTCCTCGATTCTTCGCGTATTAAAAGATAATAAAATGCATCCCTATAAACTGATACCAACTCAGGAGCTCATGGAAGACGATGCTGATGAAAGTATTTTTGTGGAGAAATAATGGAAAGGTTAGATAACAATGTTATCCAACTAGAAAATGTTTTGTTTTCTGATGAGTGCACTTTTACACTTCACGGCCATGTTAATCGCCAAAACTGTCGCTACTGGTCTAAAGAAAATCCTCACTGGATGAGAGAGTTATCTAAGCAAAAACCGGAAAAGGTTAATGTTTGGGCAGAGATAATTGAAAACCATGTCATTGATCCCTTTTTCATTGATGGAAATTTGAATGGAGGTAATTATTTAGCACGACTCCAGAATAATGTCGTGCCAACTTTGGCTAACTTATATCCTGCTCAAGCAAACCCACAAGTTCCAGCGTATGTGATATGGTTCCAGCAGGACGGACCACCAACCCATTACGAACTCAATGTTCGGCAGTACCTCGACTTAATATTTCCAAATCGGTGGATAGGGAGGCGAGGATCGATAGAATGGCCAGCACGATCACCTGATCTAACGCTATTAGACTTCTTCTTATGGGGATATGTGAAAAGTATGGTATACAAAACTAAACCACGCGATCTAGCCGCCTTAAGAAAAAGAATAACGCTTGCGATTAGGTTGGTCACGCCTCGGATGGTGATTAACGTTAGAAGACTTTCATCTTTCATCTGATATTATCTTATGGTTAAAACGTAAATCAGAGACCTGGGGCAAATATGGATTTCTATGAAGAAGAAACATCAGGAGCTCATCAAGAAACTTGTGAAATTATTAATACATTTCTCCATAACGAATCTCCGCGGGAAACCTGTTTTTAACTATGTCAGTAATTAAAAAAAAAGATAGAAATCGAATGGATTCTCATGCCGCACTGTGCTTTGCTGAAACGCGATTGCATCCACGACTTGAAAAAATAATACGAGCTAAGGAGCAGCAGTTGTCCCATTAAAAATTGGGAGTAGGGTATAATATTTAATTATTTCTGTTATATACAAAATGTTTGCCGGTCCGCATGTAAATATGATTGCGAAAAATATTTTTTGAAAATACAAACTATTTTAAGTGAAAACGATTGTGAAAGATAAAACTATTCATTTATGACAATATATAAACGAAGAAAACTTATTCCTGATAACGAATATCTTCTTTTTTTTCATTCATTCATACTCCCGTCCCTCTCCCCCGAACCGCTTTCGCATTACTTCAGGGGGTGAGGGCGTCCGCTACATACTAGCCATTCATGTAACATGCATCCTAAGCTTAACTAAGTGAAATACGGTCGCCTCAGCCGGGGTTCGACCACGCGGCCGATCGGCCGTATTTTACTGTGACCATGACTGCCCCACCGAGGTCCCAAACGAATATCTTCTACTCGTGCGCATGATTGAAACAAAGTGCGTTGGAAATGTTAGATAACACACATAGAGTAAAGAATTATTTAAGGTTAGGTTTCCATTTTTATTTAACGAATGTAATTAAATACGAGAGAGAGAGAGAGAGAGACTAATACGTTGAGCCATACAAGATTATTTTTACTTCAATCGAAACAATATTCTCTTATATATAAGCAGAAGCTTACATAACGATATGTTTTCTCCACTCAATTTTTCAGAATATTCAATAGATTTTTATATTTAACAATTTTTTTAAACATTTTGCTTTAACCCAAAAGACGTGGACCCTGGAATAATTTAACATATATTCTTTGCGTTAAAAAGTCTTTCTTGGGGTAAAAATATTTTTGTTACAAAAAATTAATTTTTTCTGGCAAAACTGAAACTGAAAGTAATTTCTGTTTATATTGCCTAAATCATATTTGCATGTATGTTAGCTAACTCAGGTTAAAATTGTTTCAATTAATAAATAGGTATAAAAAGATCCTGATCTCTTGGATATGAGCTCTAGTTAAAAGATTCCCATCAGTGAAAGGTGAATATCAAGTTTTACATATGTTATAACGAGAGTACTAAAAAAGTAACTTCACTGTACACGGATGTCAGTACTAAAGTTTAAGTGTTTACATGATCCCGATTCTATTATATACAGGGTGCTTCGGCAATGTGAGAACGGACGATTGCACTTTGACAATGCAAAAGATATTATTAAACAAAGTTGTCAAGAGTCGTAGATTTTAAAAATATTTTTGTTGTATTGTTGTTTAATGAATATCGTCTACTCGTGCGCAAGAGGTGGCGCTGATTCACAACAAAGTGCATTGGAAATGTTAGATAACACATGCTTTTGTATAGATATATCTATTAATTTATGTGTAACATAACAAACCCTTCTAATTTTGTTTAAGGTGGGAGTCCAGAATTATTTTGGGTTAGGTTTCTTTTTTGATTTAACAAATATGATTAAGGGCGATAAAGAGACTAATACGTAACATTTTTACTTGAATAGAACAGTAAATCCTTGCATATAAGCAACGTTCGTTTTTCATAAAAATATTTTTTTTCCACTGTTAATTTTTTTTAAGAATACATATTTAATAGAGTTTAATATTTAACTTTTTTTTACAATGACAATATATTGATTTAATCCAAAATAATGGGGATACGGAAATAATTTAAAACATATTGGTTGTGTCACACAGTATTTTTTGAATTAAAAATATTTTTTGGTTTAAACAATTAAATGTATTCTTTTAAAAATTGTTAAGAAATTACTAAATAAAGTAAATTAAAGAATATACATATGTTTATGGAAACTAATGAGAGAAATATGAAATAAGTTATACTTTCGTAACAGCACCATTGAATGCTGGGATTACATAAAAAAATTCTATAATGAGCTTTTTAAACTTTTTAGGAAAATATTTGTGTGTATGAGGCGCTAAACTTTCTCAATTCGCGATACACTTGTAAAGTATAGAGAAATCTTCAGTATTTAATATATTACACAATACTCAACTAAAGTTATTGTTACAACCTTGAACATTGTCAAGAAAGTAAAAATTCTAATTATATACATAGCCTCTTTGAACTGTCTGACCTGCAATTTTATAATACAACCTGTTATTAAGTAGATGTACCCGCTTAGTAGGTTGTTCTCATTGCATATTATGTGTCTTTTAACTTTTTGTTTGCTCATTCTTAATTCTTGTCATTATAAGTAGATAAGCCGAAATAGAAAGCTACATCTTGCCTATTTTAATTAGTGTTTACCATTTAAGAGGGTTATTTTATTTAAATATACTGCTAGTAAACAAACCAAATGCCATAAATTAAAAATGTCTTTTTCTATTTGAGTTATAATAGTAAATCTAAACTTTTTGCATTTCTAATTAATAGTTAGATATTTTGTCAAGCTGTTGCCTTTAATTGGATGCAAGACTTTTTCTTAACAAATACTTTTCTTTAAAGCTTTTATGGTTAGCTCTCCCAAATATCGTAAAAGGTTCGGTGAGTGGAAAATAATTAGAGCTTATGGAATAATCTTTTTTGCAGAATCTCATACCACAACTGCGGGAAACATGTAATATGTAAATAATATCGCAGAATCGGATTACGGTAGTAATTTCTAATAATCGCAGGGCAAGAAATTTTCGCATGGCAATAACAGGTTACTATATCGAGTTTCACACTTTAAATGCACTCTGGGCAGCATAGGGCAATGGATTTCTTATGGAAGAATCCTGTACAGCGTTGCCGGTCGCGCATGTTACCTCATAAATATAAGCTTTGTGCAGTGGGATAAGGTTGAATTTGTTAATGTCAGAGGTAAACAAACTCAATCTTATCCCACTGCACATATCAGAGGTGCGGTGCCTCGGAGAGTCCTAAAACCGTCGGCCCCCGTGGGTTAGTGTGCCACGGCACTAACTACCCCAAGCAGGGTTAAAGTGGCAGCAGAGTGCGGAACTGCCTTCGGATCTCTCCGCAATCATTTCCCATACGCAATTTAAATTTTTAATGTCAGAGGTTCTCAAACGGTTAACTTTTTTACGTGTAGTTAGACATATGTATGTATTTACGTATTTTAAGTTAATGAAATTATCTAATTCTATCCATTTGAAATACTTCTTTCATATTATTTGAAAAGGAATTATTAGAAGTTGTTGAAACTTTTAATCGAAGTTTAATAAACATATGATAGGAGACATTGCAGAAAATTGTGATGTGAAGGTACCTCGGTTTCCGCCTTGTTACTGTGAGATAAATTCCTTTGAAATGGTATGGATCCAAGTAAAAAGATACGTCGTTTCAAAGAACACCACTTTCAAAGATGAAGATGTGGGAAAATTAATATTCAAGAGGCGTATCGCAAGGTAATTCTAGATAATTATGTACGCCACGTAGAAAAAGTTGAAAACTCTACGTGGAGAATAGGCAATATGGTGGACGCTATTGAATCTATTATTATTAATGCGAATGAGGACAGCGATAGCGACTTTGAGCACAGTGAAGCAGATGAATGAGTTGTCTAATTGCGTAAATTGTGGTATTTGTGCATGTAAATATAATATTTGTAATCAAACGACTCGCTGTGACTGCTAACAATATAAGTATGTTAATTGTAAATTTGTACAAACACAATAAATAGCCGTTTAAATGATTCTTAGTATAACAAAACAGTTGTAGACGATTCTGTAAATCGGATTTACCGGCTTCAATACCACGATGTGGAAGGCAAATGGGAAACCACCACATTATTTTCCCAAGATATAATCATTATGGCTAACAATTTAAACCTGGTCCTCAATCCCCGGCAGAGGGTGCGAAGAATCCCCCAGTGGAAATTTTGTACAAACAAAAAGATACCAACTTGGAATGTGAAAAGTCTATTAAAGGCCGGAAAACATACAAACATCGTTGAAGAGAGGACATGAATGGATATTGATATACTAGGAATTAGTGACGTGAAGTGGCCAAATAATGGACTGTGACAAACCATAAAAGGATACACATTCTATTACTCAGCGAGGACAATAGAAACAACACTCAATATGGAGTAGGAATTACAGTAACAGAAGAAATATGTAAGTAAGTACTAAACTTTATACACAAATCTGATCGAGTAGTAATGCTACAACTGAAAGGCGACCCGGTTAATGTCAATCTTATTCAGATATACGCCCCTACCGCGGATAAAACGGAGAAATTGTATAAGGAAGTAGCAGAAATGTATAAACTAACCAAAAAACATGAAGTAAACGTAGTCATGGATGACTTCAACGCCAAGATTGGAGAAGGAAAGGAATTAGGTTTGGTGGGAAATTATGGTCTGGGAATAAGAAATGACCGTGGATCAAGCCTATTGGAATTTTCTCAAAGCGAATGATATAATTTTACTCAACACCTGGATTAAACTGCCAAATCGGAAACTTTACCTACACATGGACGTTGCCGCAACGTAGCCAAGCAAGAATCGTTAGAAATCAGTTAGGCTATATCCTCGTAAACAAAAGATTTAGAAAGTGTATCCTGAGTGCCAAAACCTATCAAGGAGCAGATATTGGTTCAGATCGTAACCCACTAGTAGCGAAAATGAGAACCAAGTAAAAACAGAGAATGGGCAAAATTAAGAGACAATGAAATCTATGTCAAATTCACGAAAGCAATAGAAGACCAACTAAGCCATCTAAATCCACTGGAGGTACACGAAAAAAGCCAAAACGATAACATGGAACACCGTATCCAGAACAGATGGAAAGACATAAAGGAAAACCTAATTAAAGTAGGTGAAGAAATTATAAGGAAAAAAATACAGGAAAAAAGAAGTGAATGGATGACTGAAAACATACTACAACTTATGAACAAACGAAGGGAGGAGAAAAACAAAAACATAGATAGATATAAAGAACTCGATGATATAATTCAGAATAAAATAAAAGAAGCAAAAGAAAATTGGCTAGAAGAGAAACATAAACATATTGAAGATCTGTAAGAACGACACGATGATTTGCATCTGCACCAAGCTATTAAAGAGGTAGCCGGAAACTACAAAAGAAGGAAACCGGTGAATACTGTAAATAACCAAAATGCAATAGCATTAGATATGGAAGAAAAAAAGGGTGTATGGAAAAACTACATAGAAGACTTATTCAAGGATCACCGGAATGATAGACATCCAACGATAAATTCACAAGAAGGTAAAATATATGGGAGGCATCGCAATAGGCAAGCTAACAGGCATATTTAATTGTATATACCCGTGCGGCAGTATCCCAAAAGAATGGTTACGCTCGATTTTTATAGCGATACCGAAAAAACCCAAAGCACAGAGATGTGAAGATTTCAGAATCATCAGTTTAATGTCCCACACACTAAAAGTTATCCTGCGAATTATATACTATAGAATTAAAGGCTAATGCGAAGAATGTCTAAGTAATTCTCAATTCGGATTTAGACAAGACTTAGGGACAAGAGAAGCCATGCTTGCTGTGATGGTAATAGTGGAAATGTGTCTAGAAGTTCGCAAAGAAGTATGTGCTTGCTATATAGACTATGAGAAGGCTTTTGATAAAGTCCAACACGAAAAGTTAATAGCACACCTTCAAAAAGTTGGTCTAGATGGAAAAGATCTAAAAATAATCAGAACTTGTATTGGAATCAGAAAGCCACAGTACGAGTAGAAGACGAAGTAACGCAAGAAATAGAGATTGCAAGGGGTGTTCGCCAAGGATGTGTACTATCTCCCTTACTTTTCAACGTATATTCGGAATGTGTCACGCAAAACGCATTAGAGGACAGACCCGAGGGAATTAATATAAACGGAACTATTTTTAATAATAGAAGGTATGCAGATGATTCCATAATCCTGACGGACAACGACATGGACTTGCAAATTTTAATGGATAGACTGAATACAGAAAGAAATAACATAAAACTAAGCATAAACGTTAATAAAACAAAAAGTATACTATTTAGTAAACCAAATAATTTAAACATCACTCTACAAGTTAACGGCAAGACAATCGAGAACGTGGACAGCTATACATATTTGGGACGAAACATAAATAACAAAATGGATCACTTTCAAGAAGGTAGAAGAAGAACTGAAATTGCTAGAGCAAGTTTCTTTAAAATGAAGAATGTTTTGTGCTATTTGAAGCTTTCAATAGATTTGAGAGTGCGAGTATTAAAATGTTATATATGGTCCACACTATTATATGGTTGCGAAACCTGGACAATAAAAAAGGACACTGAACAACGAGTGCAGGCATTCGAACTATGGTTATACCGAAGAATGCTAGGAATCCCATGGACCGCTCGAATGACAAATGAAGAAGTACTTAACAGAACAGGCACACGACTCCAGCTAGCGCAATTAGTTAAGAAACGTACAACACAGTATTTCGGTTATATTATGAGACGTAGTAGATATGATATACTATGCCTTAGAAGGCAATGTAGAAGGAAAACGAGGATAAGGAAGAAAGAAGAAATCCTGGTTCAGAAACATCAAAGCATGGACCAACCACAATACACATACAGTCTTCCATACCACCCAGGACAGATATATATTTGCTATAATGGTTGCCAACATTAAGTAAAGAGCGTATCGATAATATTATGCGGGGATATCTGAAGGCTGTTTAAGGTAGTTAGTATCGTGGCGCACTAACCCAAGGGCACTGATAGTTTTAGGTACTCTCCGGGGGACCGGGATAGCACCGTGTGAGCGTAGGGTTTTGGTAATCCATTCGCGCGGATTGTTGCTTAGATTTGAGTACTGTTTTACACTGCACAGTGCATTTAAAGTGTGAAACCATCTTATTATTATTAATTTACAGTAGCGTAAAGGTAATTAAGCTATAGGGGATGATTTATCTTTTTATGTTGTTGTTTTGGTCGTTAACATGAACTATTTTTTGAAAACTACTTTATGAAATATGCTTTCTTGCAGAATTAAAGCAATGCAATTCTAGTACAGAGAATTGTAATTGAAATTTTTAGTTTTCAGTTAAATAAAGAACAACATTAACCATTTGCTTCTGAAGTTTAATAGCGAGTTAATGAATTAAAACCTGTAGGTTATTAAACGAATCTTAACAAGGCAATAATTGAAGCGATAAATTGCAGGAAGTTCTCCAGGTGCATAAATTTATGAAGTGTTGATTTCGTTTAATAAAAGGTAGCTTCCAGACATTTCCAAGTTCATTAAATGGGCCTGATATTTTTATTTAGTAGCAACCGCTGATGGTAATGTAGAGAAAAACAAAGAAGCATTTAAAAATAATGGACCATTAATGTTTGTCTACTTACAACTGACAGCAACAAATTTAAGCACTAAACGAACACATTAACATTTCTGTGAATGTTAAGCACATAATGTGAGGCTCTCATTGTTGTCTCTTCAGATCAACACTTAGTTGCTGATTTCCAATTCAAGTACCTCTTATTTTTAATAATCATTAAAATACTTCTGAAGTGCACATGCCTATGTAATAGTCGTCTTGTGCATACAACGAAGCCATTAATAGTGTTGTTTGAGAAATTATTAGAAGAGATGTAATTATTAAACAACCTTAAGATTAAGCCACTTTGTGAAATTTATTACATCATAAATCTACAGGTTTGATGTACCTACAAGGCAAATGTCCTATCATGAAAATTAACATAATCAGTTCAATAAAGATCGTTAATGAATGGTTAAAGGATCGTGGAGTCTCTTTGAAGGTGTGGAATGTGTAGAAGATTTATTTAGGTGAAGTTGAGAGAAAATCTATGCATTTACAAGACAAGACAGGACGTGATTTTGTGAAGAACAGCTGGTCTATGGAAAATGAGCACGGATTAAGAGATGGAAAAATCAGTGGCTACCCTAAAATGCGCATCAAACTCATTTGGTAACTTTCACATACATTAATCACAATTTATTGTTTCATAAACATTTTAAATAAAGTCTGATTGCGTAGGTAGTTAACACATTTAATATCTTATAGCTGATGAAAGAAAAAGAAACTCATCTTGTTTCCTGAATTAATATTTAACCGTAGTTAACATTACTAGAACAATTCTGTAGTTCAGGATCTGGTTGCTGGTACTGCTGTCAGGAAACGAATTTTAAATACTTGTTGCACTGATTCGAGAACTGTTTTTGTTTAAGTGCCATGCAAATTTCTTTTAGGTGTAGTTCTAACGTTCATAGAAGCTCCAGGCTCCAATTTTATGTAATTTATTGATTTCTTTTAATTCACGGTTTAATAAGAGAACATTTAAAACCAAACAGGTTGAAGAGTAGTTTATGGTTCTCCTTATGGATGGAATTTTTAAATAAATTGTAAATTACTGGTCGATATATTACTATAAGGGAGACAATTGTGTACTTGATTTGTCCATAATATCTCAGCAATTAGAAATAGTGATATTTTATATCATTATAATAAACATTTAGTATATCAAATAGGGGATTATGGCATATTGTATACCATTGGCAAATACAAGATAAAACTGGGATGATAAAAACAAGAAATAAAACCAATAGAGTACCTCGCGATAATATGGATTGAACAAAACCGAGGTGATTCGTATTATCGCACTTGTACACGATATTTTCCGGATGGAAATCAATAATCTATGCAATAATAATAGCTGTCTGAATGTTTCGTGTTTTAATAAAATTTACAATATTTCTTAATACATAATATAGACCGTGTGTTAAAGAGATTAGGAATATCCCTATTCGGTTTTGTTACTTGTTAATTGAAATTTCTAAATGTTCATTAATGGGCGCCAACAGTTATTAATGTCCTAACTTGGTCAAAAACTATGTCAATTTTTTTATTAAAAAATCTTGTATATTTTTATATATTTCAACAAATAGTTTTATTCTATGCGATAATACATAACGGGACTTCAACGAATTTAATACATAACGGTTTAATTCACAAATAAATAAACAAAAAGAGTTAATAGACTGGTCTTTTTCGGATTGTAAGTCTAAAATGTCTGCTATATAGACTTACGCCGTTCTTCCCGTTAAAATATGTAGATTTACTGCTATTATTACTGAAAAAACTCTTTTCAACAGCGCTCCGCGACCGCATCCGCTCCTTTAGGCCGAAATTACACCACAAATGCTTTTTGATGAAGATCTTTCATGGATTGTTCAGTAATATTTAGGTGTTACGAATTTTTATTTGCATTTATTAAAAAAATAAGTTTTATGCAGTTTAAAATAAAATCTTGACACCTTATGGGTATTATATACGAACTTACATTTTAGCAGAAACTTTAGGGCTAAATTAAGTATGCACATCGTACACGAATGCGCATTATATTCAAGATTTTTCGGCGTACCACCAACATCGGAATAAAACGACCATTAAAATAAATTATAATGTGGAAGCTGTTCTATTTAAAATAACCATCGTTTCTGGTGAAAATGAAGCGTATTGGGATGGTCGCGATTTCTTTGACAGCGGTAACATGGTAAATGGTAAATGAGCACAGAATGATGAATATCAAAGCACGCTCCGTATTCTGCTATTTATTGTTACTATTCACGTTATATGGAAGTCAATGATAATGTTCAAGTGTTCACATTTTCCCGATCCTACTGTATATAGGATGGTTCGCCAATGTGTTAATGGATGATTACACTTTAATAAAATATTTAGTCTGTAAAGTGTTCCAGATCGAATGTAAATTTTTTTCGTAAGCGAACGCCCTGTATGATTTTACGTTTGTAAGCTCCGCAGCAATGAAAGCGTAAAATGATTCTACTGCGTAGAGGTTTAGGCGAATTTGGAGGTGTGTGTCCTCTTGTAGCGAACGACGATAATTAGGTTATAATTTGTTGAAAACTGTATTGCTCCATCATATTATTCCACAATTTTAAAATCCTCTAAATTAGCTTTTAGTTACTATTGCCTTCGAGTGCTTTATTTGTTACGAGACATAGCGACCTTCTCTTTTATGCTTGTGTTGCGCATTTAAAGTGTCTACAATATATGAGACCTACAGCTTAACGTGGGCTCTGAATCTCGAGAGGTGTAAACACCTCCACCCCAGAGAAGATTTACTAGACAGAATACCTCGCTGGTTTGCCAGTGCTTGCGAGGGAGAATGGCCGTTAACAAGCTGATGTTCCAGTACGAGAAATTGAACCCCAGTCCTTCAGCATAGAAGTCTAATATGCTAACCTCTACCCCACGACCGTCTTGTTTGCTTTAGGGTATTAAATATAATCAATAATTGGTACATTAATGCAATGTAAAAAGTGTTATTTTTATTGATAATTATCCATGTCAAACACACGATTTCGTTTGCAGAAATATAAGCTAGGTACTAATCCCAAGTATTCCATTTATAAGTATTCCATAAGATTATTAAGTAATTAAATCAGCATTTCGAAATCATATATTTAGGTTACGTGCGAATTCATTCATTCATTTATCAAAATTTTTTCTATTTTTTTTCATTTCAATCTTTATCCTCGTTTGCGCAGTGTCGAGGTGGTGTGAGGCAAAGCTAAGCTAGTTTGTGGTATGCATGACAGGGCCCGACCCTGCGGGTTACCATGTTGGTGCGAAATCGTGCTTGGCTTGCCTGTTGTGTGCGAATGTTTTTGTTTATGGTCTTCTTACTCCTCTAATGCGACCGTAGTACGAGGAGTGCCATTAATTTGATCCTCAATGCCAAATGGAGACCGGGACCCAGTACCGATCACCCAGGGAATTAGAAAAATTTCCGACCCTAGAGAGATTCGAACCGGGAAGCGTTTGGACTAATACATCCAAAGCTTGGCTCCTCTACCACTGAGCCATCCCCGCCCTTATTAATGAAGTTAAATTGATTCTGTGCGAATATTATTATTTTACTATATTTTATGGTTCGGGTTCTTTGTAAGAAATACCAATGTAATCTACGGAATTTATTTATTTTAGAAAATAACACCTACCATTTGCAATTCTTAATAGTATAATTAATAATATTATTTTGACGCTTGTTATTTCATTGTCATCGTTATTTACATATTATGGTAAATACGTTTATTTTTGCTTTTAAAACTCATTGTAGTATAGTTCATCGATTTGCACAAGCGAAGTATTATCGATTAAGTTTGTCAAATCCTACAATTTGATTCAACAAAATAATTATTAAAATGTTCGGGGTCTTAGGCGAGAAGCCTACATTGTCTCGCTGCTGGTTAGCGGTTGACAATTTTGAATTTTGTGTGGTATACTTAATTGTTCAGAGAAACGTATTTAATTTTTATAGATAATGATATAACTTATAACCAATTCAATTATTTGGTCCCTTGAGGAGCTTTGGAAGTTATTTGTTGGTATAAATACCGCTTTGTAAAGAGTCATTTAGACATTGTAAATTGAGGTTATAACTCATTCCTGATAGATTGCACAGTTGTCAACGTTATCATCCTAATTTTAAAGTAGTAGTTCCTAACGAAATCTTCAAAAATTAGTAAATAAGACAATGGTTTTAGCCAGTTACAATATTAAAAATTATTTAAACAGAACTGTAATTGGTACACGTTCCTTTAGTATTGGTTCTTCAAAAAGTTTCAATGTTTTCTTAATCATTACCTTATTATTGTAAATGAGTCCACGATTTGTGAAGCTAAAATCATCTTTTTTTTCACACACCGTTTAAGTTTTTTTGCCTGTTCCGGCATACTCTTAGCTAAAATAAAATAGGAGTATAATATATATTTTGGTTTTCAACAAAACATAATCTTCTTCTTCTTATGATTATAGGGCAATGGCCTGTTAACTACCTACAATGGAGTAGGTTCTATGAGCCCTCTTTGCACGTATGCCGGGTAGGAGGCTAAGATAATCCGTCCAACAGAGAAGAGAAGTTCCACTACATGGTTTACGATTGTCAAAGATGTTTGCAATCAGTAATCTTTATTTTAGATTATTTTTTCGTATTTGTTATTTGATGGACAGTTAAATTGTCCAAAGATTTCCCTATTTTATTAACTATAATTGTTTTCCTTTTAACTGAAATATACAAAAACTTGACATATTTCTACGTTTATATGTAAACTTTCTTCCTTTACTTCAAAGCTTAGGAATTTCTGTGAAAGTAAAAAATAAACCGGCCATTCTTCTTGAAATTGCGATCTTAACATTGAGTTATTTTCTAAGATGTCAACTCGCTTTAAGCTGTTCTGTAGAATGGAATTCCAACATAAATATTATTATTTTATAGCGCTGACTCGTACGTTTGTCACAAAAGTGCTGCCGTAGTTGACAAATGGAGAAACCGCTAGAGCGTAAATACATCACTATACTATTACCAGAACTTTTGTCTTCTAAATTCTTACGACCCAGATGCTTGATTTAAAAGCGAAAGGCCTACATACATGAAAAGGGGAAGTGAATGTACCAGCAAGTCCCTTTTCAATGGTAAAATAACTACCGTACGCATGACAACTGTTACTCTACAATTAATTCTGTATTGTGTTACAGTGAATAACAATATCAAGTTGAAAATTGCCATAATTAATGCCTAACCAACAATTGTAAGAAGTCGTTATTACAGATCAAAGTCACGCTTTTCCAAGGTCGGGGTTAAAGGTGAGGTGAAAGCTCGCGTCTGCGCACGCAAGGATTTCCACATTACGTATTAAAATGCCGATTAGACGCATTTTCAACGTATGGCACTTGAATAACCTCTTAGACGTGTGCATATTGTGCTCCATAATAGCACACATTCACTTTTCTGTAACTAGCAATAAAACACGCGATAATGTCCCACCTTCGCTAAGTATGTTGCACGTTGCAACCTCGCCCAAAGGTGTTTTACCGATTTGATACAGATTTATCACTGAATTTGGAGCGATTGCTCTGCGGGTAATTGCATGTCCTTTAATTGGACACCTGTCGATTTCCTTGCGAAACAGATTGTTAGAAAATGAATGGAATTTTGGTTAAGGTCTAGTAAAAGTGTCTACCATTTTTTAAGGGCATAATTGTTAATTACAAACGTTTGCAGTTAGAAAGCTGTAGGAATAATTTAATATGCAATGGATGCGCCTTCGCAATCGTATAAAAATTGAAAATGGAAATTTATTCGTATAAGTAGGAAAATCTTACTTAAGAATTTATGGTCGAGAAAGCTCTCACGTAAGAGACTTTTTCAGCTTTAATAACTGAGGTAAATACTTATATAATAATTCCAATTGAAAGTTAAAAGAAAAGTATATGTATATGTTTCGCTGCGGTGTAGTTCATAGAATTTTGCTTGTTTAATGTGAATTGGCAAGGCGCGAGCGTGAATTAATTGAAATTTTAAATTTCTACACACGAACGCCTGTGGTAATTATTTATAATCAAACGAATACATAAGAAATACATATACAGAGAATTTTATTCAGGGATGTGTAAATGTTAAATTCTGCTTTTTAATACTGAATTAGGGAAACCGATTCTATTAATAGACTAAAGTTTGGTTTGTAGATAAGGAAGCTAATGTAAAATTAATTGTCAAAAAATTAAAATAATTACAGCTGGCCTTAAAAATTGAAATGTATTGGCTTTAGTGACCTTTAAAGTTGTATAAGCTGAATTAGCCTATGAATGCTGGCTTTAAGATGTTACAACTATCAGAACTAAATTAAGAACATACAAAACACAAGTAAAATATTGAAGATATAAGTATATTATTTGATATAAGAGGCTACCAACGTGTCTCAAAATGAGGTTGGTTCAATTAGCGTTTTCTATTCTCAGCGTAGCTGCGTTAATAGTCGAGTCTTCCATTTGAGGGAGGTCTATGTCTAAAATTGGATGACATAGGGTCTAATAGACATACAGATAGTTCAAAAATACGGTAGAATCAAGCTATGTTTATGATATATGTGAACTTAATTTAGTGAAATGATTTCACCATATTATAAACTACCATCTTGTACGAACATAATGCAGGCTACCTCAATGTCATCTAATTTTCTGACAATCAGAACAATGCTAAAACTCTGTTACCAATTTATTTTGTCGTATATCAAGCGTATTGTCTTTTACATGGGCTTCCCTTTCCAGCGTTCAGCTAGACGGCTCTAAAACCCAGGATGGGCAGAGAAACGAATGTAATAGT
>JABXWE010032411.1:0-16462 GCA_014611495.1 Limonius californicus | reverse complement strand
GTTATGTTAAGTTGCATGGTAAATGTAAATAAATCAATATTTGAAGAAATGAGTTCTATTATTTCAATTTAGACGATAACAGTAACAACTAAATTACTACACTATTAAACAAATCATAACAAGTAGGTAATCATTAAAATTGGAAATTATAATTTTTTTGTTTCACAGGTACAGAAAAATAAACATAAAAAACTAAAGAAGCTGTTCAAAATGACCACCGTTTTCCTGCAGACACAAATTTAGTCGTCTTTTCATACTATTAAAAGCATTTATAAGAATTTTAGGAGTTATATTGGCACACTGTTCCGTAATTCTGTTTTGCAGTTACTCGATATTGTTAATAGGGGTCTTGTATACATTATTTTTCAGATAAGGGAATATAAAGTAATCTAAAATAGTCAAACCTGGTGATCTAGGTGGAAATTCTGGATTTGAACGTAAACTAATTATTCGATTATCAAACAATTCACGAAGGTAATTGAGGTTCTCTTGAGCGGTGTGCGCCGTCGCGGCATCCTGTTGGAAGTAGCTTTGCTGGAGCTCTTCCTCATGAAGCTTATTAATAAATTCACGTAGAATATTCCGGTATCTCTGAGCAGTAACAGTTTTGTGGAAAAATATGTATGTAAAATAAGTATGTGGATTTGCAGCACTCCATAACCTTATATTTTGTGAGTTTATATACACCGAAAGGGTGAACCAGGCCTCGTCAGAAAATAAGCGTTAAATTTAGCAATTCGTCGTTGTTCATTAAATTTTGTTGGAACCCCTGACAATACAAAATCTTCCAATTGTGATCTGCTGGCAGCAACTCATGTAAAGCAAGAATTTTGTATGGGAACAGCATTACATCTTTTTTGACAATAGTATGGCAAGTTCCTAATGATAAACCAGGCTCTTGCGATGAGTAATGCTCCCTATATCTCGGAATACATCACCCATCATCTAAGTGCGCTGTAAAAATCTCCTTCAAGGACAGCAATATCTGGAAATTGTTGCCGAAATTCCTCTAAACATGGCACCGCACTGTAAATCCATTCGCCGTTCTCTCGAACAGCATTTCGAAAATATGATTCAATCATAAATGTTTTGTGTTCTATTGTAAAAACCATTATAATTGTAACTTAATTGAATTTTCAATATAAACTTATGACAACAACAACAGTGATGAAAGTTAATGAATTTTAAAGCTTGGCGTTGACATTACTTTTATTTTCCATGGCTAACCCTAATGTAATTACTTTTTGAACTCACGGTATATCGTTAGCAAGTCGTATAGGTTAGAACCTTCTGGTGAGCTACTACAAGAAATACAGCTACTAATTAATCCAAGTTGCTTTCATTCTAATTGTACCATTTGTAAATCTATCTTCATTCTCACTGCGTATTTATAATCTTCATAAACCAGAAATTGTTGTACAGGGACTGCCGAAAAGGACTGCTTTCTTTTTATATTCTATTCATTAATGGATTGTCATAAGTTACAAATTTAACGAACGGGAGACTTATTTATGAAATATTGTGTGCTGCAAGTGGCCTACGTCATTTTTTAATAAACTCTTCTAAGCAATGAACGAAATTAGACATGACTCTAGTACGTAATTCTTAGGGAATACCTTGAATTTGAGCTCCAAAGGTTTTGCAATCTATATTTTACTTTTCAGGAAGCTCCAAAACAGATATGAAGGAGTGATACTGGGGGTCTCACTTAATGCTTAATGTAAATTGCCATTGCAAGAAATCCGACGAATTAGAAACTCTTCCCGTAAGACCTGCATACAAATTCTTGCTGTGTCGCTAGTTGATCCATCTTGCTGGAACAAAAATGCATATCTTTCTTCTCCAATTCAAGGTAAAAAAAGCGTTTGAAGCATTTGTGA
Source organism: Limonius californicus (assembly GCA_014611495.1). NCBI lineage: Eukaryota > Metazoa > Arthropoda > Insecta > Coleoptera > Elateridae > Limonius > Limonius californicus. The sequence continues at coordinate 14,582 of JABXWE010032411.1, read as the reverse complement.
ATATCTTTGACGTCAAAAGATAAACTTCGATTATTCTTGATGGCAAAACTGGGCACCAAACTGTGACTTGCGGCGAATGTCAGGGGTTTTGATTCGTCAGCATCTACGGTCGCTCAGCATTTTTGCTTATTAACGTGACAAAATGGAAAGAGAAAAATGTGCTTCATCAGTCTTGAATAAATCACACCTGTGAATTATCATTTCCCAAGAGTTAAAATTGTTTGCTATATTCAATTCGCTTTTATTTGTTTTTGTCGGTCAATTTCTATGTAACTCAAATCATGTAAGGATGAAATTCCATCTTCTTCCAGATTCGTCGTGTACTTGGTTCTGATAAATTTAATACAATTTAATTTTCCGCTTACTGATACACCCTTCCGCCATTTTCTTCCCTAGTTGCAATGACATTCCGAACATTAAATTCTATTCGTTGCACTTCAATAATTGAATTAATTTTGATAAATGCTACTCCACAAAAAACACGTTATAGCACTGGCCATGTCTCCATGTCTGTCCAACTGTCCAAACATTCTTGCATTGTGTCATACTCATCACCAAAGGCTACTCTTTAAAATACCACAAGCCATATTGCTGTAACATTTAATTTTTGTTTAGAAAATAATAATACGGCCATAAAATTTTATAAAGATATTCATGGCACCCGGAATCGTTTTCATCGGAGCATAGAAGGTATAATCTGTGCATAATTATGCTGCGCCTCGGTTTATTTGCTTGGTTACATTGCAGATAGTTAAAAGTTGCTAATATTTCCTCTAACATTAAAATGGCCGAAAGCATTGCTACAAAATAAATACGTTTTTGAGGATTTTATCGAGGTGCTCGGTTTGAAATATCGCAAATCGCGCAGACAATAATGCGTTCTGTAATAAATTATAAGCCCCAATTTAGAAAATATAAATGACACCTTGCTCTCCTGATTTTCAAATAAACTTACAGTGCTTGATGCGAAGTAAATATAACAGTCATAATCCTGATAGGTTAAAACAAAGTCATTTTGGTCATCGAAAAATAAAAAAAACTCTCAAAACTATTAGTTAATATTAAGGATTACTTTGTAGAAATTAGATGGAATTGTACAAAATATGGTAAAATAAAAGGTAATTAATGGTAACAATCCAAATTCAGTGGAGGAGTTTTCAGATGAAGATTTGGAAACACGAATCGTAATGAAAAAGTGAAGACCATACTGGGTCATACGCAAACCGCTAATTCTAAAAAGAGACAAACAGTGAAATAATAAATATCCTACGCAATACTAAAACTGATTTACAGCAGAAGAAGCCACAGAAGTGTAGGAAGCGGTTCACCACACTGGAAATGGATGGCCAGGCACTACAAGGCAGGTCAAAGCTCTGTTAAAAGTTTCAAAAGCAAGTAACCATTGATGGCAAATTTATCATGAACCATAATTAATTCTTTATTTGCCACTTACCGAACCGTAGCTACGAACAAAATGAAGGTGTCACGAAATTGTTTAATTAGCATTTGTTTGGCTGAAATAAAGAAACTAAACGAAACGCTTGGGATATTTTCTGAAGAGGCATTTAACACAAACGAACGTACTCATTTCCAATTTATTAAATAAAGCAACGTTTTGTAAATGTACACTAAGACCTCGTTTAGCGCTTAGGATGCGTTCCCAGACAAGAAGGCGCTAAATAAAACAGCGTTAAACGAGGTCATTTTAATACATAGTAAATAGGGAAAGGAGAATATGCGACCAACAATAAACAAATTTTACTTTAATTTTGTTATTTTTATATTGTTGTTCTTTGGGTTATTCGTATTGATAGCGTGGACAGTGTTTCACTGCTAATAAACATGAGCACGAAAACAAACCCACCAAACAGACCGATTTAGGGGAAGTAGAGCGCTACGACGAATTGCCACCTTTTGATGATTGGTTCGTGTTCGGGAATAATCGTATTATATACGAATCAATGAAATGCCACGATAATTTGAAGTTGCGTAAATTTTGAGCTTGTTTTTAGACTTCCAGCAGATCGCGTTGTATCGAATCAGTGTTAAACGAGGTCTTACTGCACGGGCAAACGTCATTATCATTAACAAACATGTTGTTCTTGCGATTTTGTTTAGGTGGTCTGTGTTATAAAAGAAACATAACATATTGCACATGAAGCTGAAGCTGAAGCTGGCGGAAACAGAGCATAGGATTAGGTTATCTGCGTTGTTAACTAAAAAAATGAAGTTTCACTAATAATCAGTTGTTACGAGCAACAGTCGAAAGCTATAGAGTTAAGGTAACAGCCCCTTACTATATACAACAAACTTTATACCACAATTACATCCGTAGTGTGTCTGTCTACATGGGCATACCAATTACAAACTAGCGTTATAGCGAAAAATAAGAACACTATTTTGGATTTCAGATCTCCGTCGATTCATCACAAAGCAGTTTATAGTAGGTTGAATAGATTTCCTGAAACCTAAAGAAATCATACCTACGAAGCATATCATTCGTTTCAGGATACCCTGTATAGACATAAAATAATAAGAGAGACGAAGATGAAACAATTACAGTAAAAGTGACCATAGTGCGATGAATAACGTAAACAAGCATAGGCATATATTTCTAGTTTCAGTGTTCAAAAGCCAAACTCGTGTCATTTTCACATATGTTTGTATTAGAATTATTGTTAGTAGCACAATTAAATTAAAATGGCAGTGCGCGAATGCAATTTCTCAATGTTCAGTTGCGTATACAGAGTATTGCAAATTCAGTGCACAATACTCAACAAGAAACAAATCGTGTTTAAACAAATGAAAAAGTTAAATTGTAAGATATTCTTCCGAGGCTTACGTAATTCAATCAAGGTTCAAAAAGATTTATCCATACAAAGGTTCTAATAAAACTGATATCCTTATTTGAATGGTTTTACTCAAGATTCGTATTCTACAGTTATTCTACCATTGGTTTAACTCTTACATTGATGTTAATTTATTTACCTATCACTTATTGAGATTTGACAATATATTTTTTCTTATTTAATTCCAGTTTTAAAACATCCTTCCACGATCTTTTCATAAAACTCCATTTTGTTTTGAAATAATGTGTTGGTAATAACTTAAATACGAAATACAAATGTATATTATTGACATTAATTACAAATACACACGGCTTTAATAAAAAAACTTGCACACGATGTATTCTTCACTGAAGTTGTATTCTTTCTTATGTCAGTCTTAACTAGAAACGATAACATCTGTAGGTGCGTTCCAAAATAGCGTCTAAGAACGCTACGATGCAATCGATGTTTTTCTAAATATTTTCGGACAAAAGTTACTAGAGCACCTAAGGCTTGTTAAAACACTGTTCTTAAAATGTTGAAGTTGCAGAGAGCTTACTTGTTTTAGATTTGTGTGGATTTTTAAAGGTTTGTTTTCTGTATAATTTGTCTGTCATGAATGTATGTACCTACTTACAAAAAAATTACACGCATGAAAGCCTTTGTATTAAGCACTTCATAAAAAATGTTACGATAAATATCAGAAATTGGTTAATATATATTTACAATAACCGGTTACTATTCATAATTACCAAGAGCTTTGGTAAATATAAGAAATATCTGCAAAATTCTTTACGTTCACCGGTAATTTTATTATTTTTCAAAATATATTTGTTAGTTTGATAAATACACGTAAATTAATTACTTTTACCGGTATTTCTATGTTATTACCAATATACAGGGTGTTAATGAATTGCAGGGACAAACTTCTAAGGCTTAAGGTGAAAAACATGAAAACAAACATGTTTTGTTAATAAATGTCTTGTCAAAAGTGTTTCTTATCAAGGATAGACCTTCTCAAAGATTCTTTAAGAAGCGCTTAAATGTAGGCAACTCAATATACTACCTACTATTTGTTTCCATAACGACGGAAATCAATACAGGATAAATAATGCCCTATTTCCCACTTTTCAAATTCAAATTAAATTTATCCTGTATTAATTTCCGTCGTTATGGAAACAAATAGTAGGTAGTAAATTGAGTTGCCTACATTTAGGCGCTTCTTAAATAATCTTTGAGAAGGTCTATCCCTGAAAGGAAACACTTTTGACCATACATTTATTAACAAAAAATGTTTGTTTACATGTATACTTTAGCCCTAGAAGTTTGTCCTGCATTTCATTAACACCCTGTATATTGGTCAAAGTGATACATTGAAAACACACAACATATTATGCAACATAAGTTACTTATAATTAGAATTCAAAAAACACAATACGTATGAAACATTTCTAAATAAATATTAACCAAGTATATATCGCGTTTAGAATACTGAGAAAACCTATAAAATAAGGTTAAATTAGGTTAGTTTAGGTTAACTTAGTTTAGGTTAAGTTAGATTAAGTCAAATTGGGTTAGGTTAAGTTAGACTTAAAGCATTTTTTCTACAAACGTCAGTAAAAGTTTAATTTTTAACGCATGCTGGCAGTGACTAAAATTTGATTTTATGGCACTAGTGCTAAAAGTAAATGACGTGATTTACTATTAACACTGGTGCGATATTACAAAAAATTAAGAAATTTTAAATCAAAGGAATATTTATTTACTTAATGAAATGTACAGGTAGAGAAACTGCAGTTAGAATATGTAATCCGAAGTGGATAGTGTTTTACTTGCAAACAAAAAATTTTCTTCGGCGCTGTCACGAGATTTGAAGTTACTTGTCAACAAACGATCGAATTTTCATTACCTTAGCAACAATAAACTTCATGAATAATTGGGTTTCAAAACGATATTTTATAAATTTAATAACATAAGAAATGTATTGATTTGTACTTTTAATGGTGTTTGCAGATAAAATAGTGTATGATATATGTGCTAAAAGTGATTTTATTTTGTTCGAAGGGATGGGACACTCCGCCTTCGGCGTCGTGTCCCAAACTTCCCTTCTCACAAAATAAAATATCACTTTTAGCACTTATATCATAAATAACTATTACTGCATACCAGTTATTATACAGTGCGTATGAAAAGTATGGAGTAAATTCATTTTACTGGAAACGATTAGTTTTTTGCAAATATCCTCGGACACGTCAATTTTATTTGATAATAATAATAATAATAATAATTTTTATTCTATGTTTTTCTCTTCCTTTCATTTTAACAAATTTATTCCATGGTTTTGAAACTTTCTCAAATATCTCGAAGACTTTCCTCTTCAACGTGCCACTTTTTTTACACTGTCATACGCAGAAAAATGTCCTCTATCCGAATCCGTCAAAAAACATAGGAGTTGCCATTAAAAAAAAAGATGATGACGTCATCACTCAAAAACAAATGACGGTCAGAAATTGAATTTGCTATAAAAATGTGTGCTTTTATGAAATAAAATTGACGTGTCCGAGGATATTTGCAAATGACTATTCGTTTCGAGTAAGATGAATTTATTCCATACTTTTCATACGCACTGTATATATTTATCGATCAATCTAATAAATTCGTTTAAATATAATGAAATTTATTATATTTACCATATTTACTGGTGGTTATAAACAGAGACTGGAAAATATGCACCAAAAAATCAGAAAATATGTATGCAAATATGCACTACAAACTACCAAAACATGCACTATTATATGCAAAATAAAAATTCTTATTTTGTTAGAAATAAAAATCAAATATAATTTTTAAACATAATACGAGTATATTGCTTTAAAGAATGGCATGTAAAAATTTAAACATTTACAATATACACTTAATCACTAAATTATATTAAGAGAATGATATGAATAGGTAATCAAATATTTCTCAATATTTTCCATTGTCAAATTGTGTCTGCGGTCATTAAATACATGTTTGAACATAGAAAATGTACGCTCAACTTCTCAAGAGGTAATAGGTGCGTACTTAAAATTACATATAAATTGGGGATCTGTTGCATTAAGTTGAGGTTGATTAAAGTCAATACCACTCAAAACGCTGTTAATTTCTTTTAATTTTGTAAACTCTTCATTCTTCTTTAAAACAAATTCACACTTTCCTTTATTTTTCCGACGGGGTCCTTAGCACTGCTAATTTTAGTTTTTAACATTTCAACTACGCAAATACTTTCTTCTAAAGAAAGTTCCCTGTCTTATAGTTTTTCTATTGAAGATGCAATGCAGGCAAATGTTGATTTGATGTATGTTAGCTGATTTATAACAAATTGTGTCTTAAAAATACCTTTACATTTTCAACTGCAATTGAACAGTCTGACTGAAATTCTGAAATTACATTTTTAATACCATTAAAATGGCCGGCAAGAAATATTACACAATTCAACCAGGTTCCCCAGCTGGTCAAAACTGGTTCTGGTGGCAGAGAAACCCCAGGAAGTTTTTCTTTATATCTTTGCACTCTACGAGGTGCCTTAACAAATACTTTTTTTACATTAGATACTAACTTATTCAGTATGGGAAATTCTAACCTAACTAACTCAGCTACCCTATTTAAACCGTGCGCTAGACATGCACAATGTATTAAATTTGGGAAGAATATTTTTAAATTATCTGCAGATTTTATCATGTACGGTGCGGCATCGCTAACCATTAATAAAACTTTGTCCGTTGGAACTCTATCGGGCAGATACAAATTGATTATTGAGTCATTAACAAAGCTAGTTATGGTTACATTGTTAGTTTTTTCTAACTCCTTAACGCTAACAAGAAAAACATTTTCGGGTTTGTTGGTATTTAAAACTCCTACAACTAAATGAGCAATGTAGCGTCCTTTTTGTCTGTTGTTACATCCACTGAGATCCAGATAGATTTATCCCTAATTTGTTCTTTGACATTTTTAATAACGTCTAGATAATTTAAAAAATTTTAATTGTGTGGTGAAAACTGTTTCCGAGTTAATCCTCAAGTTTCAAGTGCTGAACCTTTTTTTTTAAATACGACGTAAAGCGACCTTCAGTCGCCAGGTATTCTTTCTTCTTTTGGTTAAGTAAAGGATAATCATAAATTGTATCAAATTGTAAACTCCGGCGCCACTGGCTGCGTAGTTGTGTTCTAAGAAATCAAATATCGCAAGCCACTGACGGCGAGCCTTTTTCAGTTCAAACGTTCCAACAAAATCTTGTATTATTGAACCATAAATATATATTACCATTTTCTATGTATTCGTTCTATGTATTCGTTCTATGTAATCGTTATAATTTTTGTATCATGCCAGTAAACTAAAAGAAGTTGAATTATGTTTGTCTTGAAATTTACCACATCTTTTATTTTTGTGTATTTTTATCTTTGTGTGCATGAACTTTGAAAGCTTTACATATAGGAGGAGACACACTAAAGGTGAGTTCGATTCCCGTAAGCTGCTGGCTTCTCGGCCTTCCACGAGTACTTGAAATCAGTTGTATTTGGAAGGTGGCGCCCGTTAATTTCGACATACCCTGTACACAACTAGGAAGATTTCCCTCCCGTAAGTGGTTTCCGTGAACCACCCCTACTCCTCTGAGCTAAGCTGCAGGCCTTTTTCCACCTATCCTATTGCGGGTCGACTAAAACGCTCGTTTGGCCCGTAACAGGACCCTAGCGATGCCCACCCGTAAATTACAATATTATCTTTTCATAGTTGATCCTCATCAAAGTTTTTATGTTTCCAATTGTAGCTTTTTTTCTACACCCAGTGATATGCCGATTTATTTCTTAAATCATAAGAGGTTAATTTCCAATACCATTTCTCTTTGTGTTGGCTATTTATCGATTATCTTATTTTTTATACGATTTTCGAAACATTTTCAAAATAAGTTGCTTAAAAAATGACTTCACAAACCCGCTTTAAAGGTTTATTTGCGGAAAATCTATCTGAATGTTTTTAAATGATGCTTTTACAGCTAAGTTCCAGTTGACTTCCATCGCAGTCACATTCGTGCAGTAACTTTACGGTACGCCCTCGTAATTATTACATAAAGCAACCCAACTGTATAATCTTGTTACTAAGTACGCACATACTAAGCACTTTGAAATTATCGCTTGATAAGCAGAATGTGAAGTATTAAAATGTAAAGCAGATATACAGCCTTAACCTTCATTATTTTTTCATAATTGCATCGTCTCTGATAACGCGTAATCTTCGTTGCATAGACCCATGATCGCATATGGAATTGCTTATTTTTGCTTCCGAGTCCTTATCAGTGCTGGAAAGATATGTATTTTTGTACGCCTATATTTAATATTTATTTACGTTTCAATGTAGACTTATGAATAAACCAAGCAGCGAAACGATGCTTGTTTATGTGCAGATATATTTTAGAGAAATGTATTAACGTAAGTTAATTTTGTGCATTATCTTCTTGCAAGAGAAACGTCATGTAACGATTGAACGTTAATGTAGTATGGTATCTTCAGTTATTGAGTAAATCAAGAGAGATAAATGGCATTTAAGATAAAGAAAGAAGATAATAACAATATTTACAATAAGTCCACCACAACTTGCTCTCGATTGTGTATTTTTAACAATTGTAAGAAGAACATAACATGCTCGTAAACGTGATAAGCCGTCCTCAAGTCTAAGAAAACTTGATAAAGTCGGGCGTTTAATACATGGGCTTAGGGCGACATTCATTCGTATTCAACGTGACTCCCAAACCGGCTTGTCATATGACTAATTGCTATTCTGACAGCTCACCTCGATAAATTGGATTCATTTATATTGATATAAACTCAGTAAGGGCTACATATACCAAAGAAATCAGAAAGTGAATGGCAGCAAAAATCGCCTACGAGTAATTCGAACAGCAGTCGACTCGAGTTCCCTTGTCTCGATAATCCGAAAAAATCGCACTAATCCGAACAGCGTCTTTTGATTTCCATTTTGCACACTCCATATCTTCCTACAAAGTAAGTATCGTCACAATTTGCAAGTTTTAAAATGCCGAAAGGGGAACACAATTCAATACATAATTTAAGAAAAGGCAGATGACATAGTGGAATTTACTAATTTATTCAAACACAAAGAAGACCTTCAGTATTTGAAACTTATATAACTTGGTGCAGGGAAAACGAAATTCCTTCTGATCAAATCCTACTGCTAAAGACAAATTCTAGAAAGGGTTTTAAAGCCACATATGAGTAACCAAAAACAACACTTCGTGACTATTTTAACGAAATATGTAATATGTATTGTGTAATTATATACACAAACAAAGATTTTATTTTACTATTTTTCGTGCTATTATATTATATATTATTATATATTAAAAATTAAAAACGAGGTTGTTCTTATAAATCATGTCTATTTCCAGTAGTTGGAAAAATTCGCTAATCCGAACACCCTATGGTCATTTAATTCGGATTATCGCGACTGTACTGTATATATAGGTATGAGATTCTTCGGTAAACCCAAAAACAATTATTAAAAATTCCCTATATTTCAATTTAGTTTGAATTCAATGGATCCAAAATCTACTATACTTCTGTATACCTTCTAAACTTAACGTCACGTCCATTAACGATTCAAAAAAATAAAAACTGGGGATACAAAAAGCGATCGAAAAAAGATTGGAGCAGGCTGGGGACGTGAAAACGTCTGTCGAAAATCTATGGTAGTGTAGTGTGTCACGTGTAGCTAGCTTCACGTTACTTAAGGAAAACCGATTATATTAGGGAATATCGATGTCAAAGCATTAAAAACGTAAAAATGTAATAACATCACAAAACTGATTTTTACTGTAACACTAGAAGTATTTATGGTTGAGCCTGATTTTTGTAATGACCAGAAAGTTGATGTACATGACAGTGTTCGATATTTGACACATTTGATAATCTAATCTTATTTACGTGTTCAGAAATAGCGTGAACTTAGCCACACGAGACATATATTGTATAACTACGGAATTACAACATATGTTTTGACGTCCACGGCCTGCTCCACTATATAGTTTTTTTCGTCCACTCTTTATTTTGATTTGCTGATGTAAATTGCAGTCTCACATGAGCGTATAATGCGGATCTGTTTTTCCTTACTAGCCAAGCGGTTATCTGTTGCTCATTTCGAAAGCCTACCGTCGAAATTGAGAAGGAACATCTTTATCATACAATACCGAGTTGTTGTTCTTTTTTAAACCCATTATACAGCAAAAGATTTTGTTACTGTAAATAATTGAGCTTAGCAACAATATTTTGAAAAGTAGGAATATTAGGGGGATCCTAAAGTGATTTGGCAAACAAAAGTTAAATGTAAATTCTTATATTGACAAACCATGATAGCGAACTACAGCCAATGTAAAAAGCTATACGTATAATATACGATAAAATATATTGGTAATAGAGTCTTGACACTGTTCTCTTCATCTTATTTTCGCACTAGTTTTGACAATTTTTATCAAATTCTTATAATTTTTTGATAATATTTTATCATATTTCATGGTTGGATATGTCGTCTACGAGTTAAAAAACCGCAAATGGGAAGGTCGTCTATTAACGTATATACGTAGACAATAGAAATCGCTTATTTTGAGTCACTTTAGTAGACCCTAAGTATGTCGGATATTATAACTAAATAAGCGACTTAGATGAAGTTAACTTATATATATATTCCTTGGCTTTTGACAGGAAATATTTCAAGAACATGCGTTTTTAAATATTTTTATAGTGGTCACTATACATTCCCAAATACCGTTACATCAAGTTTTTGCCCAATCCTCTACACCGGACATTATGTAGTATTTATTCTTATTTTATTAACTTTCCTCTTAGGACTTTCATTAGCAACGGCATTATATTATACGCTATTTATTATTGTCACAGATTGTTAAAAACTATTAAATAATTAACGAAGTATTAAGATAAATTCATCGTTTTAATTCCGTATTTTATTTGCATGCAGCACTACCATTTCGAGTAACTAAAGTGGTTGAATGGGATGGTCAAGGTCGTTGGTATCATAAAAATACAAGTTCTTAACTAAGTATAAGAGGCAATCGCAACGGGCATGGGTGATTTCGCAATCTTGTCGATGCAATTTTGGCATAGAACCTTCCTTAACCGTAACGTTTATGTAATCTTTATCAGTCATTAACAACGATAGAATTTACGAAGTTGTATCAAAGTAATTTTATTTTTAATACTTCGTATAAAAAAAAAACTAGCAAGTCTTATTTCAAAACGGTCCCCCGTTTCATAAACAACACATTTACGAGGTTTTGAAATTAACAAATAAATTTCACAGAAAATTATGAAATACTGTAACAAATAATTAATAAGAATCTAGGCAACTAATAATAGAAGTAGTAAATACGTAGATTAATGTGTTAAATCAACATACAAACGTGTAATTTGATTATGAAATTAAGCATGGATATTTATGAAATCTGTACTTAGCAGAAAATTAAATTGCAAATTGAATAGAAACTTTCATGAATTAGTGGCTTATTTTTCATTATTCTTATTCCAAAAAGATTTAACACCCTGAAGAAGCAGAACGACGTGATCAAAACTGTGATACACACTAGTTGAAGATAATTATATCTTGCTACGATATCTAAATGCAGAAACTGGAAGCAAGAAATAGCAAAAACTATAGAACAATTTTGCTATAAACATACTGAACAAGTAAATTCACTACTACAAATTTATTAATTTAATAATTAAAATAAAATCTGCATACTAGTTTTGTAGTCTGCGGTCGATTATTTAATATGACCATAACTAGCATACATATTACCATTCTCTAGCAAAGATTACAATTACAAGCACGTTAATAATTTATTAGGTTGGTTTTCAATATCAACTATTAACAAATTTTTTCTGGAAATAAATTATATCACAAAGTACTAAATGTTTATTAAACACAATATGTTCTACAACATTGTCCAATAACAGGTTTTGATATTACCAAACAGGGTAGCTATCTGACCACTGGTCTTCAAACTGGGTTCCGCGAGTCAAAGTTAAAACTTCAAAGAGTTTTTGAAGAACACCGTTTAATCAGATGTAAATAATAAAAACCGGTCATGTAAAATAGCTGATTTTCAAAAATTGACTGCGTATCACCCTCTGTACCACAATCGCGAGACGTATTAAGGAAATGGCACTATTTTGTGAAGACGAATTAATATTTTCGTCATCTCTCCATTATTTTACGATGCAACTAGATGAATCGATGGATATTGCTTGTTTTGATATTATCGATCCATTATATTTTTAATGTTACAATCCACAACGATCTGCTCTCGTAGAGAAAACCACCAGAGATACTGAAATAAAATCAGTAGTTTGGACTTCCATTGTCTTTATTTTTAAAAACACAGTAATTACACAACGTTTCGACTGTTAGGTATCTACAGTCGTCATCAGGTGAATACAGTATTCACCTGATGACGACTGTAGATACCTAACAGTCGAAACGTTGTGTAATTACTGTGTTTTTAAAAATAAAGACAATGGAAGTCCAAACTACTGATTTTATTTCAACCACATCATTGTCTACCACATTCAAACGCACCAGAGATACTGTTTTCGAGCCTATTAATAACTACATGAATGAAGATGAAATATCTTGGGATATTTTCAGATATTCTTACAGATGAAGTAAAATCGTTATTTGGTCCAAACAAACAAATAATATCACTAACAATTGCAACAGCCCTACATATTAAGTATTCAGATTGCGGTGTTCATCGCTAGGCACTCGTAGTGAAACGAATATCGAAATCATTCAAGAAGGTTTTGGATGACGTAAAAATTTCATTTAAAATTATTTACTTTGTTATGCCATGAATTATCTACCAACCATAAAATCTTGCTTTTCTATTTGCAGATGTGCTATTGCAAATAGAAATAATTGTGTTGTGGAATTCTGGCAGGTCAGCTGTGTATATGAGGCACAGGAAAGGCCCTGGTCGTGTGCATCGCCGGTTTTTATGGGATAGTATAGGGATAACACGTTGAGCTTGGATGAGAAATAACGGTCCGTTAGGTAGGATTTAAGAAGTAAATAGTAGTAGCTTGGAAGTAGTTGTTTACGCTTATAGAGCAGCCCAAAATGACACACTGTCAAATGCTTGGGAAACATCCAGGAATACTGCCTGCAGGACTGTTTCTCTGCAAGGGTCCTTATTTGGTTTACTACACTATGCGTCTCGTGAGTTGAGTGATATTCGCGAAATCCCCATTGGCAGCTGTGCTAGATATTCGTGTCTTCGCGAAGCCTTTCAAGGAATAGTCTTCCAAACACTTTGCTTATAAATGGCAGAAGGCTAATTGGTCTATACGATGTAACAAAATGAAGTGAATACATATCTTCAAGGACTTAATGTGGATATTATTAAAATTAATACATTACTTTTAAAATTAGATATGTGGGCATCATATGTAGGAAAGAATAATGCACAATGTTTTAAAAAACTCAATAGTTTCCTAATGCTGAATGATTTACATTTGGATAACATTGTTAACAACTACTTATTCGAACACATTTCCCACTTAAAAAAACTGTTGGAGAATACTTCGCAAGAGCAAATGATTCGTATGACTGGTTTTCAGAATTACTACAAATTTGCATTTACTAATGAAGAGCAGTTAATTTACATATCAACAGATTCGACACTAAAAATTAAATACCAGCAAGAACTACTTTATGTTGACCACAAATTAAAAAAAATTTTTTTTAAGAAAACACTGAAAGTCCTAATGGCTTTTGCCACACCCTACTTATGCGAAAAATCATTTTCAACCTATATAGCAACTAAAACAAAATACACAAATAGACTGGATGCCGAATGCGCTTACAGACAACACCAATAGGACTTGATTTTGATATTTTGTGTCAAAAAATTTAAGCACATCCCAGTTTTAAACTTACAAATGCGGCAATGATTAATAAATTGGTAAATAATCTTATTTAATCTGTATTAAAATTGTTCAATAGAAGAAAAATATAATTAAATAATGATTTTCTTTTTATTTTCCACATAAATTGTACTCAATATTGATATATTTTTAAGAATTTTTTGTGGGGATATGAGACATTCTACAAAAAAAATTATAATCTTAAGTGTAACGTGAGTCCACAAAGTTAGAAGACCACTGCACTGGGCTACAGCGTTAGAAAGTACAATTTATTAAAATAAGGATCATATCTTTGATGTTTTTAATAAAAGCATACAGTGTGATGTTAGATCTTATAGTATTGATAACCCCCAAAAAGATTTTTTTCCAACTTGCGCTTTGCCACAATAATATAGTGATTATACTTCCTTTACGATACAACCGCTTATATAAGTGCTTTGAAACCGTTTTTCCTCTTTGAACCTGTGACGAGCAATGACAAAAAATGAGAAAGAGGAAAACCCACTGAAAAACTTGATGATCAAACATACAACGTGATGTTAAACCTTATGGTATTAATAATCTCCAAAAAGATTTTTTCCCATCTTGCGCATTGCCACAATAATATAGTGATTATATTTCCTTTACGATTCAACCGCTTATATAAGTGCTTTGAAAGCGTTTTTCCTCTTTGAGCCTGTGACGAGCAACGACAAAAAGTGAGAAAGAGGAAAACCCACCGAAAAACCTGATGATCAAACATACAACGTGATGTTAAACCTTA
>JABXWE010032410.1:0-11964 GCA_014611495.1 Limonius californicus | reverse complement strand
ATATCAAGGTGTTATTTGTTAAATAGAATACCCTGATAATTTTTATATTTTTGAATTCAGAGTAACATTACTTTTGCAGTGATCTCCTGTTCTTTTGATTTTGGATGAGCCATTGCCGAGTTTATTTAAAAATGTGAATATTTTGGTCGGCGCAAAGTTTTACTAATTAATTCGGTGCCTGAATATTACGATTAATTAAGAATGCATATTTCACAGTTACGTAGCCAAGTAGTGTACTAAAACGACACATCCACAAACTATTACTTTTATTATACATGGTGTTTTTTACATCAGCGCAAATTTAATTTACTTCAAAGAGCATTTTCTTGTTTTTTCAAATGGAACACTCTGTGCATTATTATATTGTTAAATTAGGACGTTATATCTCCACAATTGTTATGAATATAGTCCTATACAAAAAATAGATATACAGGGTGAGTTAATAGGGCGTAATTCTTCCATAACTTCTGACACGTTAAAGCTACGGCTGCGATTCAAGTTTTAGGCGATTTCAATGATGGAAGTGTATATTTTAAAATTAGTTTCAATTATACAGGGTGTTCAATTTTAGAGGTACATGACGCATCACAATTTTTTTAAATAGAAATACCCATTTTGTTCTTCTGTATTTTGAAGCATCTTTAGTGACCTATACAGTGGTGTAATATTTTTGGAATTCGTTAGTGGAAAAATTAAATAAAAAATATTTTTTGAAAAAATCAGCGTTGGCAGACCAAATTCTGAAAGGTCAGTATGAGTCGATCTTTCGAGATTTAATAATGGACTTTTGCATAGGGGCAGAATATGCCATGTTTTAACAATTGCCTTTTGCAGAATTCGATTATCTTATACAGGGCGTAGTTTAGAAAGCCACAAACTCAAGACACTTTAAAAGAACCAAAACTCATTTTTTTCAAATGGAACCACCAATAAAAAAGTTCATAGGGGTATGTGTGGGGTTAGTTTTTTACAAAGCGTTCAAAAGTTTTATATACAAGTTTCATCTACATTATATGTATACTTAAGTTTTGCTGTATTGTAAATACATTTTCTCCACGACCACTACGGAATTTCACAATTCTGAAATCAATTTTGATAATAGAAAGCTAACATTCTAACACTTGTTATGGAAGAAATATTCTAAAACATTTTCCGGCTTATGCATTTTGCATGTATTTCATTTCATCACTAGTTATGGAATGAACATAACAGTATAACAAAAAAAAACAGTTAGTCTAGGAATCCATGACTAACAATTGACTTGAGACGTCATAATTTTGCAATTGCTTTGTAAATATTTGTGTGTGTTTACAAATGTTAAATATTGTATTTATTTCATATCTTGTGGTCGTGGAGAAAGTATAGTCTGCTACTTGGTTGGAGTGGAAATTCGATGCTCGTGGTTCCTCACGCTCGCCTTCGGCTCGCGTTCGGAAGATTGCACTCGCATCGAATTTCCATTCCAACCTCGTTACAGAATGTACTATTTTTGTATGAAATATTTACATTAAATGTTATACTATGTTTTTCAAAATGTGGTCCATCTCTCCTCGACTTACCCTACGATATCCAGTCTTAAGATATGTAATCCTTAGTAGAACTAAATATCGTAAGTTGATTCTTAGAAGTAATAACAATACTTAAGTGGTCTTCTTTGACGTACATGAATCTAATTATGCTTCGTTGTAATATTTAATATACGCAACAAATCTTAAACGGGACCGTCTCTTCTTTGTCTTAACAGCCAATTAGCTCCCGAATATACAAGTACTACAAAAGTAGACAAACAGTAATTACTGCGTTTTTGTTACAAATTAAACTCTTGCGTGATCTATAATTTTTAAGGCTTATGACTGAGACATCTTAACTATGTGTACAAAACGAGCTTTGGCTTTAATCTATACTTTTACGATCTTTTTTATCCATTAAAATTCAGTGGAATAGTGGCCCAGGTTGCGCAAGTACTCAAACAGAGCCCTGACAGGTAGACAAAAGAGGACTTACGATTATCCACCAAGGCCGCTGGCACGACGTCTAATTATAAATTATAATAACCGAATAGCAGGTTGCTCGATCGAGTAAATAATCTGCATTTTAACAAATTGATTTGATAATGGATTGCTTCACAAATTAAGAACTTGTTTATTGAATGCAGGCCCCTCACGCTAAGGCGACCCATTAATTAGCGGCACTAATTACCGATGGGATCGATCAAGTCTTGATGTGATCGAGCTGCAGCCCCGTGGAAATTTCGAGCTTGCGGACCGATAAGAATTTTAACAGCTCAGTAGCTGTCAAGTTGCATGAGAAAAGGCTTAACCACGATTTTCTACTTCGTAGACTCAAATTAATTAGGTGTTATCTGCCCGTGATTAACCTTTCTCGCTTTCTTATTAAAATGAGCGGGCTGCGTTTACGTTGTTGGGCAAATTTTCCCGGGGCCCCAGCAAACAAATTGCCGATTAAATAAATTCCGCTGCAATATAAATATCGTTTACGCGATCGCAGGCGCCTGGGAGAATCGCCCTTGCAGTAAACGAGCCAACTACACGCCGACTCTGATCTCAAATCATCAATCTATCAAATATCGATAAATTATTAGTTCGGATCTTCGTAACCTGGGCACGGATAACGCTTTGTTATACGTTTTCTGCTAAGAGAAGAAATTATTATTATTATGAAGCTTTCACAGGCCTTAGAGGCCCATATCGGAAGAAAACTTTTTCCTAAGCCACGCTTAACATTATAAAATTATAAATTATTATTCCGAAAAACATTCTTACCATGTACTAATTCAGTATTTAGAGTAATTTCCAAAGATTTCGGTTCTTACAGTCTGTGTTTACTCTTAACGACTGATATAGAACGATATCCGCGAATACAATATTTTTCTGCAAGGAAAGGATATTAGATTTACCAAAAAGATTTGGATCTTGCAGAAAATAAAACAGTATGATCAAAAAGAAAATTTGTAATCAAAAGTCCACTACAGAAACCAAACCTTTTGTCATTACTTATTATTTATTAAGTATTCAATAGCTATCACCGTTTATTTCAGTTGATACAATTATTTAATCCTCTAAAACACAATATATTTACTTCGTAATCCGTTACATAATATTAGCAAAAATTACGAATATTCTATAAATTTCTTTCACACCTAGTTAAAGTTGACGTTTGAATTGCTTAACAAACTTGTATAGATGCTATAGAAATTTTGCAAAGTTTGTATTAAATGAAGCTGTACATACTACCTAAAGGGAGTCTAGCTATCACTGCATTGGAGTTTTTGCTATATATGTAGAAAGTAACAATATCAAAGGTAAATAAAGAAGTAAAGCAACGGCACCACTCCACATTACGTATTGCATACACTTTTTTTCACAATAAAAATATTATGTATTAAAGCAACACATAAAAAATAATTCGTAAGCCTTTGCAGGTATTGCCAAAGATTCAAAAGTTAGGTTAGAAGATCGTCAATGCGTTGGTTAGGCCGATTGCTCTTACTGTGTTCTACTTATTGTTTAATAGTAGTTAAACATAGTAAAAAGAGATGGCTTTGTTGAAAACAGATGCGGTTCCGCTTGTACTTTAAACTTCACTAAAACTGTGTTATAATGATTTATAAATTTGGTGCGTATTTTAATGTAAAAAGGTATGATACTTGTAATGTGTATTCCTTTAAACGCAATCAGTTGTGATTGTAAAAACAATTCTATATGAAACAAAAACTTCAACGTAATGATGACTATAATCCTATCATAAGGAGTTATTTATTAACATTTTTAAACTTTTACTTATGCGATGAGCGTAATTCCTGTGAATAATATTTTATACATTCGGTAATAAATATTTTATATTTTAGAGTAAGAACTAGTTTAATAACTATTAATATCTGTCGGCAGACATATGTATGATAAACGATATTGTTTAAGTAAGGAAAACATTTTGTTTCCTACAGCTTATCGAAAATTTTGTTGATCATACTGTATAAATTCGATATAATTTCGAGAAGTTTCGTTACATGGGTTCAATTTTAACGCTTACAGACTGGATGACACTCATATTTGCTAAAAAAAATTAGTTGTTTAAGGTACAGAAGAGATATACTACTTAACCCTGTAAAATATATTTCTTTCAAGTATATTATTACTGGAATCGATATTGTTTAAAATAAAAATTTACTTAACACGAGCGAAGATTATGTTTAATTATTGTCAATGATATTTACATTCCAATTCCTCAAAAAATATGAACTTTTCGTAAATTTCTAGGACGGCGTTGCTTAGTGTGAGGAGAAGCGAGGGTATTATAGAGAGTGGATGCGGCATTTCACACTACCAACCGTACATCTTTGTGACGTCATAAGGCAAAACTACTGCCCCACGTCCCAAGAAAGTTTATGAATACTTTTCTTCTTATTAAGTTTAAATTTATAATTTTGTGGCTGAACTTTGTGTCACTAATACAGCACATTGTGTGGTAAATGGATTCTAGAAATCTAGAACAAACAAAATCGGAAATGCATGTTAAGTATATTTGGTGTCCCTAAGTCGCTTCACAACGACGTACAAATGCCGCATCCACACTCTATAGCAACCTTGGTGTGAATAGAAAGTCTTAGTATCTGATACACAACAATCTTCACTACTAAGAAGAGTGTTATCCCATAAAAAAATTTTTTCTTTTAACCTATTAATGTAGCTTTTATGACGCGCGTAGACTCACTCTATATTAAATCCTAGAAGCCTCTAGTAGACAACCAATTGTAAAGTGACTTAATGCTACCGAAAATCGTTGTTGTATCCAGGGGCTTCATTGGTTGGAAGTAATGGTAGGCTTTTGCAGTAGGAAGATGTTGATCTAAAAAACAAAATTGTTCATTATCCCACAAAAAAGTTGTTCTAGCTATTTGACAGATTTCTATGCCTTAAAAAATGAAGGTTTTGTAGAATTTCTGAAGGGTTAAATTTAAAGCAGAAATATGTAGATTTTTGGTAGACAGAATGTTGAATGTGATTGTTATCAATTTTGTCCACATCCTGAACAAAACAGATATAAATAATTGATCTTTTTCAATTTCGTTTGATAGGTTCGTGGCCTGAGAAAATAAGAATTCCGTGTAGTATCTAAAAAATATTGGAAAACTGTATTAAGCTGTAACAACAGAAATATACCTATATCCAAATTAAGAATTGTTTGCAGAATAAAAAATATGTTTTAAGGCTATAAATAAATTATCTTTGTTCAATTTTGTGTGACAGGTGCATATCATACAGAAGAAAAATGTTCATTGTAGTTCTAAAGGAGATAATAGTAGAAACCTTTTTATATTTGCCATACCAATTGTGTGAATAGAAAGAGAGGGCTTCTGCATAACTCTATAAGATAATTGTTTTTTTTTAACTGGAAGATCGCTACGTCTCCTAAGAAACGAAGCACTCAAAGAAGAAGAAAAAGAATTGGTTTTAGTAGATCATCATCCCGTAGGGAGTTCAGTGTATTTTCTAAATGAAATGTTTATGGATTTGGATAATAAACTGTAATAGCAGATATATCTATCTATATCTGCCAATCGGAGAATTGCTGTCAAAGGAAGAAAAGCCTTTATTTAAACATATAATAAGGAAACTGCCTTTTCATTTGGCAGATCTGTATCCCGTAGAAAATAGAGAAAAATTTATATAATTCCTGAAGAAATTCATATAAGTGTTATGTAACGTACTTTATTTCATCAATAATTAGGAATACATGGGTGTTGTTAAGGTTTAATAGCAACCTGTCTGTTAAAGAACCTAAAAACACTGTTCTCGAACACGAACTATAACAAATCCGTATGACGTTTAAACTAAAAAATTACAGCAATTCATAAAACGAAGAGTATTTGGCGTCTTTGTTAAGCTTTAAAAACAAATATACTGACTTGCAGTGTCGAATCATGTGAAGAAAAAGTTTTATTTTCCACCAGTAGAAATTGCCAACGGTCAGTTGGCAACCAGTCAATATAGATTGATGGGTTGTAGCGTACAGCATTGTAAACCCTCTGGATACACTTATATTGACTTAAATTGCCAACTGACATAGTAAAAATGATTATATACATGTCATCACTTTCACTTACAAACAAATTAAAATGTTTGTTATAGTTGCTAAAAACTGTAATTATTCTTTAAAGTTGAATATACATTGTGATGATTTTTTGATTCGTAAGTTCGATTAATTTCATTTTTTAAAAAATATTCGTACATTTGGATGATATCTTGGAATTCGGTTCCATTGGGGTCAGCAACAAGACGCAGAACTTCTTGCTTGGTTTGAAACACTGCCAAGTTCGTATTTTGCAAACAACCTGTCACAAAGACCGAAGGATTATAAAAAATTCTAATTTAAAAGATTCTATATGAAATAAATAGTATAGAAAGACACTAGAACATGCCTTGAGCTTGGATATAAGCTTAGCTTTGGACTTATTTAATTCACAAGTGAGTATGCTGCATTAATCGGAACATTTAGTGAAAATGTGTATTTGACAGCCGTGAAGCGCAGAATGTGTATTAGAAGCAGCTTTCGGAGATGTACAGGGCATTTATAGAATCAGAACTTGGATAAACACGCCGTTAAAATATGAACATGTTTATAAAATAAATTTAACTGTCAAAATTTGAATTTTAAAATTGTATTTAGATCCAAGTGTCATTTTTGTAATTTTATATATTTTTAGCATCGTTGCCATGTAAATTTTGTCAGTTGCTATGAGAGTTGTTGACAAAATAATGAAATAGAAGCGTCATTTGTACTTTAGTGTAAATGCAGGCGTTTTTGTTCAGCTCCTAAAAATTTAAAATTAATTAACATTTGTTATATTAATACAGTATTAGTTATTGTTCAATTTAAAAACGAGTTTCTTTGAAGAAAGAGTAAGTAATTTACTAAGTTGCTATTGAAATAAGTGGATCCTGTATGGAGTTCGTTGATTTGGTCCCACATCGCAACAAGATTTGGATCACAGCGCAGGGGAAGCATCATTTAAGCTCAAGAACGCTCCTAGGAAGGTAATTGCATTTGGACGTAGATTGCTTCAAAAGGTAAACTAATTATACGTACCTAACAGGAAGCACGAGTGTACCTGAGAACTACAGAAAAACACCAGAGAGTAGTAATTAAGCCTGTTCGAATTTTGCATAGAGCTTTATAGGCATTTTAGGTTATAGAACTGCATGCGACTGGCGTGTTAAAGATTCCGTCTGTAGTCAGCTGCGTACTGGGAAATAGTGTCGAATATCCATTTTCTCATTCAGTCGTAAAGCGTGATAGAACCGACTTCTGAGACAGAGTACTTACGTTCGAAAGTTAGACCGTGGTATTTTCTAGTTAATATTTGGCGACAAGTCTATAAAAAATTGTCACCTGGCGCCCAACTTACCATAATTTATAAAAATAAATACATTAATAAAAATATGATTGCGGAATGCAAGCTAATTCAAACTTATTTAACTTTAAATTTAATTAAATTATTATCTTCTTATTAATAATTTATAACAATGTGTTTATATGTATAGAAATATACCACATGTCTCGTTTGAAACAAGAAAGCTTTTAACACAAGTGGAAGCCTGAAGAAATTATGTTTGAATGCATACGATGTGATTTTAAGTACACCTTCCCTATTTTATTATTATATTAAATAAATACTCTTTTTTTTTTGGAAAGTGTAATGCAGTTTCAACCAAGTTTTACTTAATCTAACCCTAACACTACTAACCTAACCTAAAGTTAAACTACACCCATCTTAAACTCCAACATAACCTGAATCTAGCACTAACCAAACTTAACTTAAAGCTAATACAAGCAGATTTGACGCTCTTACACCATGCTTAACAGCTAAAGCTATCCTTAACCTACCTCTACATAACCTCAGCTGAGCCTAAGCTAGCCTAAGTTTCAATACATAAATGGGGCCATGAAACATGATGTGGATAGGCAATGAAATCAATCGATAAAGAAAATATAGACAATTAGATTAGTTTTATTGACTCCCGTTGTATGTTTTCAAAGGTTTACAATCACTTTTGCCCTGGTGTTTTTCAAGCACCTGTATACCGTGAGAAAAAGTATAATTTACTCAATTTCAAACAGATGTTGTTTAACGTATTATAGGAAATGATTATTTTATCGAAATTGCAGTTTCACTAACAAGCACTGATGTTAAGTCTTTACAACAGGAATACACTATTCACTACGAAAGAGCAGAATAATGATAAAGAGAAGAAACTGGTTTTAATGTCGTTTGTTACATAAAATCCTTGTTATTTGGCTTGCTGCTAAACTTTAACACCATGTATATTTGGATCGCTGATTGTAAAACGATTTTTCTGATAAAGCAAAAAAATTATTTAGTTTGATAGGTTTTTTGACAGATCTTTATGTTGCAAAAAATGAGAGTTCCGTGTAATTATTAAGGACTTCCCTGCTTGGCATTGATGTCAAGCATTAACAACAGATATAAACTCAAATTGCCCTTAGTCTGCTTGCATGTCATCAGTTATTTGGTGACGGTACATCTTACTACGTTCATACAGCGAAAAATGAAAGTGTGCAACCAAAAATCTTAAATTGTATGTCATATACACATAACACGCAAAACACGAATTCGTTTACAGAGCGATATGTGAACATAAATAACAGGGCGCGAACGCGAAGGAAGCAAAATCCCTAGTTTTTATGAATTTTACACAGAAACTATGAAATATTAAAAATCAAAATCGTAACTGTTATAACTACGTTACACGACCTTACGAATAAACATGATTTTAATCCATAATTTAACAAAAAAAAACAGAATGTTTAGTTTTTTAGAATTGGGACTATCAATACTAAATAACAAGTAATTGATGATGTGCACGCAGACTAAGAGCAACTTGACTATAGATAAAAGCTTAATATCAAAACTGCCTTTTTTACTGAGCAGTACATAGGAAACATCTTTTTATTCATAGTAAAAAGGAAATACTATCGATACATCACTTTCAAAACTCATGCTCGCAGCTGGTAATGGTTCTTTGCCGGTTTTGAAATACCAGCGCCAATTTGGTGGAAATGAATAGAGGTGTGCGCGTGTTTGAATTACGAATATTGCGGGTGTTCGACGTGTTTACACTTGTTATTCTCGATGGGTAACGGAGCCTTGCATTACCGGCCATCACGGCATGTCGATACAGCCGATACCTGCAGAGATTAATAATAAATCGATCTCTTTTTCCTTTTGCGTTTTTATAAGTGGCTGAAGGGGTTCGTACAGAATCGTGAAAGTTTAATTTAGTACTTCTTCGTGGAGCTCTCGTTTCAATCTTTGTAGTTACCATTCAGCTGGAAAGGACTTCTTCGTGCAAAAATAAACTGCAGCGGATGATTAATCTGGAGAGCACTGGTGGAATTTCTGTAATAAAAAGAGTTCGTCTGATTTGCCCTTGGGACCAAAAATTTATTGTTGTTGACTATTCTAGTAGACTTGTTTATACCAAAATCTAATACCCCAAAGTTCTCACATTTCGTTACATCTTAATGACCTATCTGGCGATGATCATCTAGTATCAATCGCATTATACGAAGTCTCATCGATAATCTTATAAACTCTGTTGGGTTAAGAGATGTATTAACTTCATTCTGCACGTCTTTGGTTTCTGTCTCCATTCGCCTGGCTTTAAGCTTGCTATTTCCATCTTCTAATTGGGACGTGCTGGTCTTCGTTGATACACTTGATACACACAGATGGTGACATGACAGAGCACTTACTTAATCGGTTTTAATCTGGTGGGTAGTTTTTTGGTCAAAAACGAAGCCAAAGGCTGTCTTAACAAGCCGCTGTTGTCGTCAAAACGATGTTAAATTTATTTTCTTTTTATTAATGAAAAATTTCGATTCATTTATGCCATATATTTGAAAAAATGCGTAGGAGTCTTCTGACAACCAAAGTTACATTATAATTATACAAATAATTATATTTAGCGTGGACGAGTCTATGAATTATAATATCCCTTCAGTTTTGCTCGGAGTTTCTTCACGCCATCGCTGTTCCTCACGTGTTTACTTCGATTTAACATACGGTATCGTGCGACTACGTGTAGAACTTCCACAGCACGATGGCGTAGGTGTAGGACCGATCACGATTTTTTACACCTACCTCAACGACGTGTATTGAATATGCAAAGCAGATTCGAACTCGGAATTGATTTTAGCTCAAAAATGTTCTTTTTGTATATTTTTGGTCTTCTACAAGCTCGCAAATTGTTTTAGCTTGTCCGAACCCTCACACATACAAATTATGACCTTTACACCGGAATGGTAGATACCAAGGCTTGGTATTTAACGGATACAAACTAATGGGTGCAAAACAGAGCCGCATTTTTCATAGAACTGGAAACCCGACGTTGTCGAAGATTGACGTCAAGTCTTGTAGCAGATAATTTTCTCTAATGGGTAGTTTTTTTCGGACGTTATGTAGCCTCGCTTCGAACACTATTAAGTTACACAGAGTGTAGATAAAACCCGAAAAGACATTGGTAAAATATTCGCGGACCTTAAGCATTCTTTGATTAATTTACGCCACCATAATTGTAAATCTCAGAACTCTCCATTGATTTCTATTTATATCTTTATATGGGTTTGGAGACTTAATAATCGAAATATGTTTATAGGTAGGTATAGCACGAAGTTGTTATACGTTGACTTCGTCCGTCGGAACTTAAAAAATATGTTACAGCGGGAAATATTTACTTATTTAAATTTTTATTCATAATACAATACATGAATATGATTAAGTATGTACGAGGGCTCAATGAACACGCAATTAAAACTGTAATGTGCCTTACAAGTAACTATAAAGCTCCAGTTTTGTCGGTTATTTATAAACGAAGTTGTAGCCTTAAAATCAGTTTCGTTTGGAACACTTTTCTACGTGTTAAGTGTAAAAAAAGACACAGTTGAGTAAAAAGTTTATTATTAGTAATAAAGTAATTTATTTTAATTTAGTTCATTAATGTTTCTATTTTAGACGCTGAAATAATTGTAAAAAATGTACAAAGTGTAACAAAATCAAAATTCAAATCAATTTTTTTAGCCTCTTGTTTGATCTAACCCATTTCACAAAATGTAAATCATTTAAATGTATAAGAGTATAAAAGAAAATGAAAAGAAAAGGGAAAAAGTTCCATTTAAATAAAATAAAAATTCAATTGTTCTTCACAAAATGTAAATCATTTAAATGTATAAGAGTATAAAAGAAAATGAAAAGAAAAGGGAAAAAGTTCCATTTAAATAAAATAAAAATTCAATTGTTCTTCTTTGTGTACAGGGTGGGCCAGTAGGGCAAGTTGCCCCTCTTAAAAGTTTTCGCAATCCAACATACCTAGAGCACAGAAACTGAGATTATTGAACTTTTTCTAGTATATAAATTGATTATAGTTACTTTCTGTCAAGTTAATTTCTTACTTTAGTAATAAACAGTTTGACTAATATTAATTATATTAGTATTTAACAGGGAAGGCCGCTATCGGTGCAACCGTACTATAATAAAATCTAAACAAGTGCAAAACAACAAAAAATATAGCAAAATGCTACTTAATTTAGTAAATTGCTTCCATTCACTTGTAACGCCTAGGAACCAAAAAAGGAAAAAATACTAACTAGGGGCAATACAGCGTACTAAAATCCATTTTGCAAGGTCCAGGCATCAAGAACAGGGTTCGACCAGCTGTTTTAAATTATCCTTCCCTCTTGAAGATAACACGACAGGAACTTTTCTGGAGTTCGAACTTACCTTTCTGCTCAATTTGATACAAGAAATGGGTGATAATACAACAATACACAATAAAATACGACAACATCAAGTTACCAAACTTTAATTTCCATCCAATAATAATAATCACGCCGAACACAACCTAACATGAATTAACACAAATATAT